>OZJO01000017.1:0-36909 GCA_900406225.1 Acrobeloides nanus
TTTGTGATGTTATGTGTTATGACATTTTTCGAGGATGTTAAAGATTTTTTTGCAATTTTTGAATTTTGAGAGCTACTACATAATAGGTGGGGGTTTTGCGATTCATCGACTTACGAAAACTGCCAAAAAAATTTTGAGTTTTCATCAAAAATCGAAAAATTCATCGAAAATTGAAAAATTCGTTAAAAATCGAAAAATTTAATTTTAAGATTTGTTTGAAATCTGTGTATTACAACGAAAGCATGAATGCAATGAAAATTCGTCCCTGAATCAATAAAAGTTGACGCGAAAATTCAAAAAATTTTTTGCTAGTTTTCATAAGTCGATGAAAAACGAAATTTTTTAAAAATTTTCGCGTCAATACACAACTTGTATTGATTCAGGGACGAATTTTCACTGCGTTCATGTTTTCGTTGTAATACACAGAGACGAAACTTCAAACGCGATTATCTTGGAAAAGATAACAATTCAGAACATGCCGTAAAAACAAAAAATGCTCCATTTTTCATGAACTTTCTGAATATACACAAAAATGATAACTTTTTTTCCTACCCGATTGGTCTTTTAAAAAAAATTTTAGTTATGAATGAAATAGTTCTATTGGAATCTCCAAAATCAGGCTATGTCGTGAGATCAAGACCAGTGATATTAACATGCAAGGCACTAAACGCCAAAAGAATTCGATTCAAATGCAATTCAAGATGGGTAAGAATTTTATAAAAAAGAAGAAAAACGCTTCCCTGATTCAGGGAGAGCGTCTTGTGTATTGAAGCGAAAAGTCGTAAAAATGCGATTTTTGCCTAACAACTACCCCCATTTGTGGTAAAAATGTGCGGAGAATCCGAATTTGACATTTATAAAATTCCTTCAAGAAAAGTTGTATATCGACGCGAAAATAACATATTTTGGTCTAAAAACAATTCTTTTTATTTATTCATTTTTGTGACTTTTCACTTCAATACACAATACACCTTCCCTGAATCAGGGAAGCTTTCCCATAGAACTGTATAAAAATTGTAATAGCTAATCCGAAACAGGTTTAACAGGTTGTTGCTTTTGCCTTTTTCGGCCCTATTTCCGCCATTACATCCAACACGATCGCCTGTGCCCAGCCATATACAAGTTTTTGTTTGTGTTATGTGTGTGTGTGCCATTCGGATCGGAATTGAGCGTTTTGGATTCGTTTGTTCCTCCATCATTCCCTCAACAAACAGTCTCTTATTCCAAATTCGCGCATGTGTGCAAGCAAGGTGGTTGTGGTGCATGCACTAGCTGGATGGCCAATGTTGACTTTCTCTAGATGGCAACACAAAACAGGAGATTTCGGGGGTTTCCTTTTATGGCCTCTTGCGGTTTGGATTTTCGGACTTGTTCGAACAATATTTGAGCAAATTGTGAAAAGCGAAACCGAAACCCGTCGGGTTTCCACTTTCGAATGCACAATAAACGTACAAATTTGTGTACTCAAACAAAGTGGTGAAATGAAGAATGCTCTTTAAGAGGGCTCGGGATTCGATGTTTGGGTGATGAATTTTAGACTATGTTTGGATTTGCTTATAATAACATATTTACTTGAATAGATTATGAAGAAAATTATAAGTTCAAAAGAGATGGGTGCGCATGGCCGAATGGCTAGGATGCTGGCCATTCATGTTATTGGCGCAGGTTCGATCCCACCAGGGTCGAAATTTTTTTGCGAATCATACAAAGTTGTAAAAGCGGACTCCCTTAAAATTAGATGAAAATTTTTTGCCTATCATTAGTTTTTGGAGAAAATATTTTCTGCGCTGGTTCAATCCCCCTCGAGGTTTTTCGATTATGGAGAACACGATAATGATATTATTTTTTAGCAAAATTTTTTGTAAAAATTAAAAAATTATGGGTTATCCCCATTGAAAAATATGCAAATTTCAAAAAGTTGTCACACAAAAACTGACTATAACCAAAAATTCAAATTTTGGCGCCCAAGATGAACTCAAATTTAGTCAAAACTCATTTCCTCTATAATCTGTTCTGGGGTCGAAAAATTCGCAACATGTGTGTGAAATGGATTTCCGTCCTTAAATTCGGTATATAGGAGAGACTTCTCTTCTATCAATCATATCGGGTAAGAGAATCCGTTCATTTGCCTCTCGGGATGGAAACATTTGACCTTCATCTTGATAAGGACAAACAACATGTGTGGTATGGGTTCTCAGGGTTTTTGCGCTGAGAAAAATAAAAAGTGTGAGCCATTTTTAGGGCAAGAGTTTATGCAAAAGTTTAAAAAAAATTGGGCTAAAAAGGGATCGCTAAAATTTGAAAAAGCAAAAATAAAAATCAAGAAGACCCAAAAAAATACTCCAAAATAAAAAATCAGCACAAAAATTCCCCACTGACCCTGATTCAGGGTATGAGATGGGTGTATTGAAGCGAACATGTTTTTTCCAAATTGACAAATTTTTGGCATATAGGGGGTAATTTTAGGCGCAGAATCGATTGCGAGCATTCCCGAAAAAATTTTTGCTTCAATACACCCACCCATACCCTGAACCAGGGCCAGTGAAGCATTTTCATTTTTTTCGGGAATGCTCACAATCGATTCTCCGCCTAAAGTTACCCCCTATATACCAAAGATTAGCCAATTTGGAAAAATTTTCGCTTCAATACACCCACCCATACCCTGAATCAGGATCACAACAATTGAAAAAATTTCTAGATCGATGATTCAAGACATGACATTCAAGAACACACTGATACTACAACAAACCGGCCTTATTTACGAGCCACCGTGGAAATTACCAGACAAGAAGTTGAAGCAAATGTGGCCGACCTCGGAGATTTTTCTTGTCAATGCTATGCTTCTGGACATTTGGATTCACAAGCCGTCCGCTCAGAAACTGCCAAAATCCGAGTTGCATGTGAGTTTTTGTGCAATTTTTCGCAAAATTTTTTTTATAAAATTCCCTCAAGTTCAAACTTTCGTTGTAATACTTTCTCCTTCCCCTGAATCAGGGTTTTATTACTTTCCTAGACGATTTAATAGCCAAATTTGTTGGCCATTAATAGCTCTTTTCGTTTTTCATCCCTTGACTATTACACCCGAACAAGCTGTCGAGATCGTTTAGCTCAATTTTTGACGAGCGCCAACATTTTTTGAGCCGATACTGCTGCTGCTGATCGAACGGAAAATTTTTAAGTGAAGTGTTTATTATGGCCAAACACATAAGAATGAGAAGTTTCCTTTTCCGTTGGACAGCTCATCAAAAAGTTGTTGACCTTTTTTAGTTACGCGAGATTTGAGATTTTTCGACTGGGATGAAGGAGAGAGGAGGAAATTTGTGCAAAGGATTATCCCTTTATAGACTACTGGATTTTTTGATAGGCATATTTGTTTTCGACCACACAGATTTTTGAAAGGTATAAAAGTTCAGCAGCAAAAAAAGGAAAAAAGTTGTCTAACCATATAATATGCCAGCTTTTCGTAGGCAAAATCAAATCGACTCAGGTGGGATTCGAACTCGACACCCTTAGACTAGAATTTTGAAGCACTACCACTGATCCAAGTTCACGATAAAAATCGTGTTTTTAATTTCATAAAAAAACGTTAGGGCAAAAATTTTCAGCAAGTTTCGACCAAAGGAAAAGTTTTTGGATCGAACCCGCGACCTTCAGATCCATGGACCGACGCCTTAACCACTTGACCACCCTTCTGGGCAATTTTTCTGATGTCCTCGTGAAAAGAATTATAGCAAAGTGCGAAGTGGCGCCAACTGCACGCATAAGGTCGAGGGTTCAATCCCGCGCGGAGCTATTTCTTTTTGCAGTATCCAAAATCGATAAAAAATTTTGCCTAGGGGTATTTTTAGCCCAAAATACGAATTTGATGTTTATGGCGTGAAAAAGACTCGACTATAACCTAGCCTTGTTCTCTTTGTTCCATCCCAAATTCGACCCAAAAATATAAATATGCATCGCTATTTAAAGTGCATTTGTTTCTCGGCTAGATCGCCACTTGAGATAAATATGGATATCGACCAAATACCGAGAATAAATCATTAGTAATTGATTCGATTGATATGACCCTAAGATAACGAAGGAAAGTCCGATTTGAAGACCATGAGCTATAACACATAACAGTGGATCATCTCAAGAGGGTCGTAAAATTTACGAATGGTCGAAAATGCGCGAGAGTATTTTGTCGTAAAAACTAAAAATTCCGCCAAAATTACAAAATGCAAAAAAATAAAGCACGGCGAACTGTTTTGCAAAAATAGTTCCACGATGGCCGAATTGTTAGGACTCTAAGGCTGCACTTTAGGGTGCGCGTTATCAGTTGTGCCGCATTCGGCACGACATTAGCAGCGCGTTAGCAGTTGTCCTGTTGCACTACGGCACAACGTTAACAGTCGTGCCGTGAGTTGTGCCGCCGTTTTACAACGCGGCACAACTCGTAGCACGACCGGCACAACTCGCGGCACGACTGCTAACGTTGTGCCACCGCTGAGTTGTGTCGGCACAACTGCTAACGTCGTGCCGTAGTGGAACGGCACAACTGCTAACGCCGCATCTAACGTTGTGCCGAGTGCGGCACGACTGATAACGCGCACCCTTAACGAGTTAGGTTCGAATCCCGCTTGCCATGAATCAGGGATTTCGTTTCAATAACCCCCTTCAATTGTTTTTAACTTTTTTTCCTTTTTAGATGTTTTAAAAAGAAAGACGGCATTTTTTTAGATCAGAGTTTTCTTTTCAATAACCTGAATCAGGGTTTTCGTTTCAATAACCCAAAACATTGTTCAAATTCAATAATTTTGGTTTTTTTTATTCGTCTCGGCGAGCTATAAAAAATGTCGTCTTTCTTTTTAAAAAAATCTAAAAAGGCAAAAAAGTTAAAAACGATTGAAAGGGTTATTGAAACGAAATCCCTGATTCATGGCAAGCGGGATTCGAACCTAACCCGTTAAAGTGCAGTCCTGGAGTCCTAACCATACGGCCACCATGAAATTTTTTTGTAAAACGATTCGCCGTAAAAGATTTAAATTTTTTAAAATTTTTAGGCAATGTTCAAAAATGAATTTGTAATTTTCTTGACTATCATTTTTCGCATATAAACCTCTTGTTTTGACCTAGGTCATGGTGAAATTTTAGAACCTCCAACATGTTTTGCCATGTGTTAATTTTCTTGAGAAGCATATGGCATTTTTTCGGCTTGAGAGGCGCACTTGAGGTGTGACATGAACAAATAAATTTTTGTTGTAAGAAAGCTCATAAATATGCTGTAAAGATGTATGAGATTTCTTTACACACAACTAATGGCTTAAAAAAATTCGAAATTTTCGAGAAAAATCGAAAAATAGGATTTTCGAGAAAATCGAATTTTGCAGCACTTTTCATAGCTCAATGAGACGAATAAACTGGCACCAAAATTATCGAATTTGAAAAATGTTTTGGGTTATTGAAACGAAAACATGAATCAGGGTTTTCGTTTCAATAACCCAAAACTATTTTCAAATTCGATAATTTTGGTGCCATTTTATTCGTCTCATTGAGTTATGAAAAGTGTTGCAAAATTTGATTTTTGATTTTTTGTTGAAAAATTCGATTTTTCGATTTTTCTTCTATCTAAAGTTGAAAACAGCGCCAAAAATTTTTTTGACCCTTTTCAATTTTTATACATAAAAAATCTCAAAATTAGTCCATATAATTATAGCAGCTTCTCCAGTTACCTCCATTTCCTTCTTCCCCGACCACAATTATTTTTGACCTGAAAGCGAGAATACAATTATCGCATATTGTGTGTGTGTCTTCCTGGGGTCATCAATGTCCAAAAATTAGCTGCTCGCCCATATTATAAGTCAATTTGCTTGCATACATCTTCATCATAATCATCATCGTACCAAATTATAGCCAAGTGTAAATTTTTTCCTCCTCACCCAAAATCCAAAAATCCCTTCATCAACAAAATTTTTCGGCCGTGACGAACGGCGAAAAATGATGTTTTCCGTGTCGGTTAATCGGATTACAAGACGAAGAAAAGAAGCAATTGAATTATGTAACCGCAATCAAAACACTCTCTTCCTCTTCATTCAATAGAACAATCTTCGTAATTATAGGTTTGGGGGGAAGTCGCGCGCAAATTTGTACGACAGGGATCGGCAATGATAGGGCTAACGGATACATTAAGTGGAAATTGAAGTGGAAAACAAAAATTAAAGGTCTACTAATAGGATTAGGTGTGGATGTAAACAAGCTATGTGATGGCAAAACGAGAGATGCTTGACTTGTACTAGTGGATAATAAACAAGGGAACATGGAACTTCGTCAGCATATTACACAATGGGGGGACCATCCACGTGAAAATTTTTCTGGAAATGACCTCTCGAGGGGTAAAAACATGCGGGGAATCCGAATTTGGCATTTTCGAAGCGAAAAAACGCTTCCCTGATTCAGGGAAGACTAGTGTATTGAAGCGAAAAGTCGCAAAAATCGCATTTTTGCGACTTTTCGCTTCAATACAATGGTCTTTCCTGAGTCAGGGAAGCATTTTTTTGCTTCGAAAATATCAAATTCAGATTCTCCGCATGTTTTTACCACTAGAGGGGTCATTTCCAGAACAAAAATTCGATATTTTTGGTAAAATTTCGATTTTTTGACCAAAATTGGAATTTTTGGTAAAATTCGATTTTTTAGACAAAATTGGAATTTTTGACCAAAATTCAATTTTTTAGACAAAATTCGAAATTCGGAAGTTTTTTTGTATATCGAAACTTTCGCCCTAGTACGATCAAACCTGCGGGCCCAACGTTGCTTAACTTGCCAGATCGGACGAGCGGCTTCCTTATCCACTTCGCCAAGTAGCCAAATTTTTTGTAAAACCATGAAAAATGTTATATTTTTTCTGCCGCATATAAATTTTTTTAAAGTTTTGCCCATATTTTCAATCTTGCGCAATTCCGCTTCAAAAACAAAACCAAGTCATGAAATTTTGCGGTCAATTTGTCATTTCATTTCTCTTGCTAGCTTCCGATTCCGAAACACTTAGTCATCCGCCATTTTACCCTTGTTTAGTCCATATCTTATTGTCGAATCAGTGGAAGAAGACATTTATCTTGGAGTATGGCTACCCATCAAATTCAAGATGATAGAGACAATGTCTTTTTGCTGCTGGAATTGCGCAATGACCAACAGAAATCCCAAACGCGGGTGTCCTTAAGCTTGTCAGAATTGGTCATCCGTTCCCTTGAGGCTGGCCATGTTGGGGAATTTTGATTGCATTATTGGGGGTAGCAGGGGACAAATTTCGGGATCAAATTTGTAGAAAAGAACAAAGAGTAAGACGTTCCGATGGTTTCTAATGAAGCATAATTTCGAAAAATTTTGGAAATTTGACTAAATTTTGAAAGAAGCAATGAATTGTCTGAGTCATGGTTGGTAAACGAGCTTGCACCGTTTTTGGAATCCGAAAAAAGTTTTTCAACAAAAAATAACGTTAAATTCGTGTTAACCGTATAGAAAACCCCAAAGTACTAAAAAAATTATTTTGGACCAAAAATCGAATTTTGCCTATAAAATCAAATTTTGGGCCAAAAATCGAATTTTGATAAAAAAATCGAAGTTTGGCCAAAAAATCGAAGTTTGGCCAAAAAATCGAATTTTGCCAATATTTCGAATTTTTGTTAAAAAATCGAATTTTGGCCAAGATTCGACGAGATGGCCAAGTGGTAAAGCTCTCGCTTTGCACTCTGAAGGACGAGGGTTCGGTCCCGGAGGTCGAAATCAGAAATATCATAATTTAAGATTTCATCATACAAACTACAAAAAGCCGGGATTCGATTTCCGGGATTTTTTGTAGTTTGTATGATGAAATCTTGAATTATGATATTTCTGATTTCGACCTCCAGGATCGAACCCTTGCCCTTCGAAGTACAAAGCGAGAAACCACTTGGCCATCTTATCCGGACTTTTCCCATTAGCGGCGGAAATGGACTATAGTTTAGTGGTAATACTCCTTACTTTGGCTTTAAAAGATCGAGGGATCGATTCCCCGATCGAAATAATTTTTTTGCCTTTATAAAATCGACTTTTTACCAAAAAATTTTACATCATTGTATACAGCATAAAATTTGGTTCAAACGTATTGGTTACAATCGGCCTTCCCCGTGTTAAAATACAAAATTCTAGCAATTTTTCATGCGGCAATTCCTTTGAGCGGACTTCAAGTATCCATCGGTCTTAAATCTCTCATTCACTTCTCCTTCTTCTTATGTGCAGCCGTTTGCCGTTTCTGTAATATAAATGTGAAGAGGCGATTAGTGGTGATTGTCTTCTTGTCCTTTCAGAATAATCTAAACGACTTGACTAGTTGCTCCTCTTTTTCCGATCTTCAAGCATCTTTGGCGGAACAGTGATGAATGAGTTTTTCTAAATCGGTTCGCGTGTCAATCGGAGTACAATCCATAATTCATGCGGATTGGACTGCGCAATGCGCACAACACAAAAACAACGAGACACATATAGGGTTGGCGGGGATGTTTTTGTGTAATTGAAGAGGGTACAGTGCCTTTTGAGGAAGAGACTATTTCGAAAGGTGTTAGAGGAAAAAATAACCTTGAAAAAAGTTTGTCTCCTCTCCCTAAAAAAAGTTTGTAAAAAAACAACGAGACGCATATAGGGTCAGAGGGGTGCAAGCATAGCCGAATGACTAGGACGCTAGTCGTTCATGTTATTGGCGCGGGTTCGATGCTTTTGTGTAATTGAAGAAGGGTACAGTGCCTTTTGAGGAAGAAACTGTTTCGAAAGGTGTCAGAGGAAAAAATAATCTTGAAAAAGCTTGGTCTCCTTAAATTCTGTTCCATGTCGAGATTTAAAAAAGTGGGGCAAGCATGGCCGAATGGCTAGGATGCTAGTCGTTCATGTTATTGGCGCGGGTTCGATCCCATCTGGAGTTTTTTTAAATCAAAAAATTCGATTTCGGACAAAACTCCTTCGCCTATGACCTCAACTTTGTGCACTTGTTAGAAAAATTCCCTTTTTTGCAAAACCTAGACAAACTTTATTTTTAGAATCAACGTAAACTCGGGCTCATTTTTGAGCCGAATCCGGCTAATTTTCGCATTGTTCGAGTTAGTATAATAGTGTTTTCTCTCTCGGCATCATCGGAACGCTTTGATACAATGCGCATTGACCACGGTCCTTAAAAAGGAGGGAAAATTTGCATTCTCGAGTACCCACAAGGCACATTCTCAAGTGGGTCTGATTGGCCAACATGGGGAGAAAGATGACTATTGCAATCAAAAGTTATATTTACTAAACTCATAAGGTTGTAAAAAAATTATTGAGGGATATAAAAAGTTGGATTGAAAAATTGTGTGTAAGTTGAGAATCGAAAGGTTTTAGAGGGTGATTGAAAAGTTCGTTCACAACTTTTATTTAAACGTCGTATAATCTTCTAAAACAAAAACTTCGGAGCTACTATACAATAGGGGGATACCCACGTGAAAGAATTTTCAAAATTTTTTTTTGAATGACCCCTCTAGAGGTAAAAACATGCGGGGAATACAAATTTGACATTTTAACAGTGAAAAAACGCTTTCCTGATTCAGGGAAGGCCTGTGTATTGAAGCGAAAAGCCGTAAAAATGCGATTTGATAGAAACAGCAAAAAATTTTTTTTAAATTTTTTGTCAAATCTTTTGAATCCTGCTGGAAATCGAACTTGAGAACGAACTTTTCAATCACCCTGTATTTGACGAAATCGTAGAATGAACTTAAATCTTGGAGCAAATAAGCTGCCAAATTAGGTGGCAAATTGGTCATCGAATGTCCGAGTCGGGTCGAATTATCCCTTCAAGGTGTGCATGGCACTCATCTGGAAATAATCCGCTTTATTCGTGCCAGCCGTCCGATCTTGGTCTTTAAGAAATCTTTCAAACTTGAGGGAATTGATATTGATACTAGAGAGAAGTTACAAATAGTAACACAATCTTTGCCATCGGCTAGAAATATGCGAATTTTGGACACGAACAAATTTTTCAATTTTGACAAATTTTCGATTTTTGGCAAATTTGTTCAAAATTTGAAGAATTTATGAAGAAAATCCTTGGATAGTACACAACAGGGTGACAAATTTGTCTCTTTTGTAACAATGAAAAAAAATATTATTGTGCACAAAATTCGCATAATTCTGACTGATGGCAACGATTGCCACTTTCTGTAACTTGTTCATCCACAATATATACCCTATAAAGTTATTACGCTCAAAATTATTGAAAATTTTTACTAAAAAAAATCAAATTTAGACATCCGCAAACACTTCTATCAAGTGCCTATAACGGAACGTATCCCAGAAGGTCGGACTGTTCAACTGCCCTGTGTACCTCCAGATGCAGATCCGAAAGCAGAGGTTTCTTTTTTTATCACGTGCAAAAAAATTTAATAACTTATTTTTAGATATTTTGGCTAAAAAATGGTGCGGAGCTGCAGCGTGATTCGGATTCCAATCTAATTCTCGCAAATGATGGCAGTTTGATCATTTCCGCAGCAAGATTGACAGATTCGGGGAATTATACCTGTGAAGCTAGGAATCTAGCCAATCGAAGGCTTACTGATCCTGCACAAATTACCGTTTTTGGTATGATTTGTTTGTGAATTTAGCTGCCTTCAAGCACCCGGGTAGTTTTGAACAGAATTTTTTCAATTCTGTTCAAACTGAAAGTTCAAGTTGGGGCGATCAACTTTTGCGTTGGAACTAAATTCCAAATCGTTAACCCTTCGGAGATATTTGCAAAACAAAATTGCGTGAAAAATTAAAACGAGTTTGTGTATTGAAGCGAACGGATTGATTATCAATCTGATCTGTGTATTGAAACGAAAATTAGAAAAAAAATCAATTTTCACAAACCTGTTTATATGTGCAATCAACTTTTGCGTTGGAACTAAATTCCAAATCGTTAACCCTTCGGAGATATTTGCAAAACAAAATTGCGTGAAAAATTAAAACGAGTTTGTGTATTGAAGCGAAGGGATTGATTATCAATCTGAAATGTGTATTGAAACGAAAATTAGAAAAAAAATCAATTTTCATACTGATTTTTAAAATTTTCATTAAAAAACATTCGTCATTTTTATATAATTCTATGAGACGAATAAAATGACACGAAAATTATCCAATTTGAAAATTGTTTTTAGTTATTGAAACGAAAACCCTGATTCATGTTCAATAAATTCAATAATTTTAAAATCTGTTTATATGTATGGGTATTTTTGGGATATTTATCGGAAGTAGAGAAGATTAAACCACCCGCGAGATGATTTATTTGCACGGCTTTGCCAATTCTTACGCGAACCAATGATCCGTGAAATTTTCGCATAGTTCTATTGTTTTGGGGGTCCATTTCTGGGCTATTAGCTAATTACGGTAGAAGCTTTTGAGTTGTTTGTTGGAATTAAAAAAGATGCGCTATTTAGATAATTTTTGAGAGAGAAAAAAACTAAACATCAAGAAGAAACTCAAATGGCTTGCTTCTTGGCCAAAAAATTGTGCTATCTTCAAAAAGGAGGACAAAAATTCTTACACAAAAAAATCAAATCGACTTAGGTGGGATTCGAACCCAATACCCTTAGACTCAAATTCGGGAGACTACCACTGAGCCAAGTTCACGATAAAAAATCGTGATTTTTAATTTTGCTTATAACATGAATTTTTCGGATTGTGCTATCCCTCAAAAAGGACAAAAATTCGGGCTCAAAAATTTGTTTTTTGGATGGGTCATCTTGTATATAAACTCGTCAATCTTAAAACCCTGGTCATAAGTCGGAAAATAAAGTCAAAGCTTAAGCCTAAGGTGTGAACTTTTGTTTCCATCTTAATCCGTCAAAAAGTGCGCATCGACTTATGTGGACACTTCGTGGATTTACTCTCGGCCAGAAAATGCCACCAGACGTTCTTTTACAAATACCGACAAAGGCAATTGATGAGATAGAGTTAATAAGTGTCAGTTAGGGAGTTTTCATTTTCAAAAAAGTTGAAAATTTGGCGGCGCTACCCAGGGTCGCCAAGACGAATAAAATGATGCCAAAATTATCAAATTTGCAAACGATTTTGGGTTATTGGAACGAAAACTCTGATTCAGGGTTTTCGTTTCAAAAACCCAAAACAATTTTCAAATTGGATCAATTTGGTGTCGTTTTGTTCGTCTCGTCGAGCTATAAAAAAGCTACAATGTTCATTTTATGAAAGCTTAAAAAATCGATGCAAAAATATAAAAATTCAAACAAGTTTATGTATTACAACGAAAACATGAATACAAATTCAAATTTCAAATACAATTATCTCAAAAACTACAACGTTTCAGAACATGCAGTAAAAACAAAAAATGCTCCATTTTTCATGAACTATCCTAATATATAATTTTTTCATAGTGTTTTTTCCGAGTGGACTGGATCTTTGTGCTACTGCAACGCGTTAGCGCTTGGCTCCCTGTACTCTCATAAAAAGCCCTCTCGAATAGCCATCAAATTCCCTTCTCGAATTATTGTACTTTTTATGGACAGGTGGAAGCCAGCCGCCAAAAACAGTCTCCACTTAAAATGTCCTCAAAAATAATATCAAAGTGACTTCCCGGCGCCACCTTTGTGCTTCATTTTTTCTCGGGTTTTTCCTCATTTCCGTTTCGATTGTCGCGCAGATTGACCGAATAAGAAGGCGGCTGACTTTTTTCTGGACCTATTCAGAAGTGATGATGAGTTTTGGAAATGGCCTCTAATCGACTATGACTAACACAGCAAGAGTGGCGGATAAATTGAAAAGGACGCGACTAATTAGTGTTAGCCGCGGTTTTAGAAAATGCGCGATACGTCGGAAGTCACACGAACTGTCGATTAGGAGAGGGTGGGAATGGCACAAAAAAGATTTTTTGGGATTAGGCTTAGGCTTGGGCTTAAGTATATGCTTTTAATTAAGAAAAACTAATCCCAAGTATTCGTGTCAATACACAAAAAATTCAAATTTTTTTTGTCGGAAAATTCCATTTTTGCATTGATTTTTTAATCTTTCATAAAATGAACATTATAGCAATATTTTATAACTCACTAAGACGACTAAAATGACGCCAAAATTATCGAATTTGAAAATGATTTTGGGTTATTGAAACGAAAACCCTGATTCATATTTTCGTTTCAATAACTCAAAACCATTTTCAAATTCGATAATTTACCCATACTGATCAAGTCATCCTTAATATGTGTCTTCAAATTCTTGAGCAAACAAAACTTTCTTCCTTATTTGCCAACGTAAATGGCGTGTGCCCAAGTTTTCGGCACGCTTTTTATGCGAAGTTTCGGAAGCGATAGCAGATCGTATGAGTTTAAAAGCTGCCGACTTTGGTTTACGACCTTTCGAGTCCAATCACCGAATCGCCCGCTTTTGTTGGTTATGCAATTCAAACAGAAATCAAAAAATAGATAGCAAAGTGTTTTTTATCGGAAAACTTTTAAGGGGTCAAAAAAATTAAGAAAAAAGATTGGTAAAAGAGATAAGAAATTTTTGACAAAAATTTTTTGTTGTCTAACACCATTTTCGAACTAATAAAAGGGAAATTTTTTGTAAAAAGATATTTGATCAATGAAAAAGGTTTAGGCTAAGGCTTGGACTTAGGCTTGGGCTTAGGTTTGGGCTTAGGCTAAGTCTTAAGCCTAGGCTAAGGCTTAAACCTAGGCTTGGACTTGGGCTTAAGCTTAGTCTTAGGCTTAGACTAAGGCTTAAGCCTAGGCTTGGGCTTAGGCTTAAGTTTAGGCTTAAACTTAGGCTTACATTTTATTAGGGTGATTCAAAACATTTTGAAATAATAAACAACCAAATTTTAAAGCCTACGAACTTTTCGAACTAACCAATATTTTTTAGTTGATGGCCAATGGTCCGAGTGGTCGTCTTGGTCGGGTGCGTGCAGAATCGAATGCGAGTCATTTTCTTCAAAACTACAAATGTTACAAGGAGACTCAAAATCCGTAGAAAGCTTGATGCCGAAACAACGAAGAACAAGAACTTGCAACAATCCAGCGCCGTTAAATGGTGGTCAACAATGTTTTGGAGAGGAGGAAGAATTTCAATCATGCTCACATAATTGCCTTATAAATGGTAAGTTTCAAAATTTGCATAAATTAAAATTTTTTGTAAAGGTTTGTGAATTGAAACGCAAACTTGAATTTTCAAAATTTTGCTTTGGGTTTTTTGTAATCATAAAATATAATTTTTGAGTACTTCTATTTTTTTAATAAAAATTTGCATATTTTTTAGGTGCCTGGTCTCGTTGGTCGCCTTGGTCCGAATGCAATGACCAATGTCAGCGAGTCCGAAGCCGCTCCTGCGCGGCTCCATCCCCCGTCAACGGTGGTGCCTTCTGCCAAGGTCTTGATCTCGAATCTACCAATTGTACAGCTTCAAATTCCAATTTGCCTTCACATTGCCTTCCCGGCGTCATGTCCGTTCCCATTCCTAGTGCTCTACCCAGTGCTAAGCCATCTACTGTCATGGATAAACCATCTCACCCCAGCCAATCTTTGTTGCTAGATAATGAGGTTTTTGTATATGCATCACTGGGATGTGTTGCATTTTTGTTGTTGATTATCATGGCATTGGTGGCAGCGCTGTTTTGTAGAAGACGGAGATGTTTTAACAGTAATAAGAAGGACAATATCTACTTTCCGGACAATAGTGGTAAGTTGGGGGAAAATGAAGAGAAAAAAAAATTGATTTTTCATATTGGGTCTAGGCTTGAGCTTAGGCTTGGGTTTAGGTTTAGGCTTGTGTTTAGGCTTAGGCTTGAGCTTAGGTTTAGGTTTGTGCTTAGGCTTAGACTTACAACTAAACATCGTGAACTTGATTTTCATATTTTTAGGCCATGTAAGAACCATGTTACTGCAACAAAAACAGTCACTGCTTGGAGATTTTATTGCTTCAGAAGCCAAGCTCTCAAGAAATTCTCCTACACCATTTTTGGCCTTATCCAATGCCACGACTCTGAACAATTCTGGACTTTTGAACACTACGTATACATTAAAATCGGCTAAAAGTATCAATAGTAGTGGTTATTCTGTGAATCGCCGCATAACTGGTATGCAAATTTTCAAGAATTTTTTTAAAATTCATACTTTTTGTTAGTGATTTACTTACAAAAAGTTACCCTATTAAGGGTAATAGGCCTAGGCTTAAGTTTAAGCCTAAGCGTGCTAATAAAAGCTCAAAAATGGAATTTTCTAGGTTCTCGAGCAGCTTTAATAACAGACTATTCATCAAACGGCTCTGCATCGTCTGGCGGAAGTTCTGGTTGTGGAAAAATCACTCTGCTACGAAGCGAATCGAGAAATTCAGCCGATGAAAACTATGCCACTCTTTATGACTACACCAAATACACCCCTTCGATAAGAACTTGTACTGAAGACTTTTCTTCTAGTGAGCATGATCAAAGTGCTACAATCATAGCTGCACAAGTTGATTCGGAGCCATCTAGAATTGAGGTAAAACCAATTTTTGCTTATAAAATTCAAAAATTTCAATTTTTAGCTCAAACGAAGTGGCGTAGCCTTATCTTTGAGTACCAAAACATTTTTGGAAGAACGAATGATTTTCCTAGCAGTTTCTGATGATATTAATGAAAGACCATTTTTGCAAGGTACCCTTCAAAATTTTTTCAATTATTTGAAAATTTGAATTTCTAGAACCCGAGACCTGTCTCAGCTCCGTTATCATCTATGGCCTGTGCGAATCTGAACCCGAGACAGTTCTTTGCCGACCAGCAGTCATCAGTTTTGAGCATTGTGCTTCGATGTTCCCCAAAGACAATTGGCAATTCATAGTCTATGTCGATTGGGGACAAGGTTCCGGGTGGGAAGTGGCGTGTAGACTTGGAGAAGAAAATCTGAATACGCCTGTGTATGCGTTTTTGGAAAGGCAGAGGTGTCACCTGATGACGGATCAATTCGGAAGGTTTTGCTTGGTTGGACGGCCAAAAAGGGCTAATGTAAGGGTTAAGAAACATTCAGATCACCATATCAATCTTCTCGACGTCCAAACGCTTAGACTTAGGCTTAAGCCCAAGCCTAGACTTAAGCCTAAGTCTAGGCCTAAGTCCAAGCTTAAGCTTGGCTTAGGCTTAAGCTTATGCTAAATTAAGCCTAGGCCTAAGCCAAACTTCCTCATTTTTAGGTAGCTGCCCAAAAACGAGTCCATCTAGCCGCTTATTGCACCCCGATGCCTCTAGTCAGAAATGAACTTTCAATACGGGTATACTGTGTGCCTGAAATAGGAATGGCTATTGAAAGTGTCCGAAAACAGGAAGAAGGACATGGCGTCTTGTTAGCCGAAGCTGAAGACTTGTTGATGAAAGAAAAGGGGTCGTTATGCTGCTGCTTGGAAGATATCTCTTCGGATTATACCCCAAAACCTGGGAGTCAATATCTGGTTGTTATACCTTTGAAATTTTGATAATTTTCAAAAAATTTTTTAGGAAATTCCCGATACGCATCATTTATGGTGCTCTCAAAATGGCCTTCACTGCAGCATTTCTATCCAAGTCAACGAAAATGCCTCCGAACCACTTGCCGGTCGTATTGTTATCTATCAAAAAGGCAACTCTTCTGATAGGCAAATTCTAGAGTTCAATCTAGAAAAACCACCGGTAATTTTACACAAAAAATTGATACTCCTGAAAAGAGAAGGACCCAAAATAATGTGAATTTTTTTCCAAAAATGATAGGGTAATTTTATGCGGGGAATCGATTGCGCGCGAATGCTTTCCTGGCCCTGATTCAGAAAAGGGGGATGTGTGTATTGAAACGAAAATGAACAAAATTTCGCAGGAAAACAGGTTTTCTAGGAGTTTTTCTAAATTTTTTTTGCGATAACTCGCCTCAATGGCCCTCCCCCTGTTAAGAGTATCAAAAAATTTATTTGAAATTTTTTAGCTAGGGCATGGCCGATTGAACAGTGAAGAAAAACTGGTCTCTACAGAATTTCAATTAGGTGGAGAAATCAAAAGGCATTTGACCTTGCTCTTGGACCCACCTACAGATCCCGATAGAGATTGGAGAGGTCTAGCTAAGAAGCTAGGCTATGATAGATATATACAGGTACAACCTAAGTCCAAGCATAAGGTTAAGCCTAAGCTTAAGCCTAAGTCCAAGCCTAAGCTTAAGTCTAAGCCTAAGCTTAAGCCCAAGCTTAAGCCTAAGTTTAAGCTTAAGCCCAATCTTAGGCCTAAGCTTAGGCCTAAGCTTAAGCCCAAGCCTAGGTCTAGCATATATTCCATTCCAAGAAATAATATGCAATATAAATAAATCAACCCTATGCCCAAGTTCAAGCTCATCGTGTGAATCTTACTTCTTATTTTTAGTACTTTGCGACACGACCAGGATGCTCACCAACCTCCTTAATATTAGATCTCTGGGAATCTTGTGTTAGTGGTTCAGAAAGAGCACTGCTAGACCTCTTGCAGACACTACGGGTTATGGGCCGACCTGATGCGGTCATGGCGCTGGAACAATACTTGTCTTCACCACTCTATGATTTCACACCCCCTAGTTGAAAAGAGAAAAATGCTATGAAAAACTATCTTCAATGAAACTAGCCGTGCCCTGTGATATTGTGCCAAAAGATTTCTTTGTACAAATTTTTTATATTCGAATAAACTAGAGGCGTATTCAGGATTTTCAACTTTTTTATTTTAGCGAATTTTTTTGTCAAAACTCATTTCGACACGTCGCGCGGCAGCCTGCGACGTCGCAAGTGCTGACCACGCGAAACAAGGCCGAATGGCAAAAAATTTGGCTTCAAGCGGGATTCGAACGCGCGACCTTGTGACCACTGAGCCACTACTTTGTCACTGCACCGCCGAGGTCTGTTGATAAACGTTTTTTCAAACCAATTTCTATCGCGCGACAGACTATAAACACAAACTCGCGTCGCGCGACACAAAAATGCACTGTCACGACGGAAGTATAAATTCTGCCTTAGGGGATTTGGAATAAATTTTTTGGCGAAAAATGTTTTAACCTGTGGTATAAGCGTGGCTAACAAGATAGCATCGGTGGTTCAGTGGTAGAATGCTCGCCAGCCACGCGTGCGGCCCGGCTTCCGTTCCAACTTCTAGAATTTCTTCATAGTTCATCGGCTTCATTGTTTCTTCTCCTTGATCAGAGATTTTTTAAAAATGTTTCCTTCTGCAACATGCAAATTCCAATTCCTAAACACATAAAATAAAACCGGTACCTTGAAAACGTTTCGATTTCCCCGTAGGGTGGATATTGTCCTAGGTCAATAAAAATTCGATGAAGGCCAAAAAAGCTACGAGCAAATAATTTACACATGTTTGTGATTGATCTTTCTAATTACTTTCCAAACCTATTGTCTTAAAAAGTTTTGAATGTTAGTAGTAACATCAAGTTTCTTTTTATTTTATTTTCTATTAGTTGATGGTCAGTTTAGTTTTAAAGAAGATTGCTCAGACGCGCCAACCGAAGAATTGAGACAGATTTGTTTGAGGGTACAAATATTGTACTTTTTATAGAGCATCTATCGTTTACCCCTCTTTGCCGATAAATCGTATAGGAGGACTAGTTAGTCGAAAAGGTCACCCTTGGGGTTTTCTATGCGGGGAATCGATTCCACGTATTCCCGAACTCTGAAAATGCTATCTTGACCCTGATTCAGGGAAAGCAATTTGTGTATTGAGTGAAAATCGACAAAATCCGTACAGGTCTAGTTGGTCGAAAATGTCGCCCTGGGGGTTTTTCTATGCGGGGAATCCATTGTGAGCATTCCCGAATTCTGAAAATGCTATCTTGATATTCATCTGTGTATTGAAGCGAAAATCGAAAAACCCGTCCAAGAGGGCTAAGTGGTAAAAAAAGGTTTTCGCTTCAATAACACACGCCTCTTCCCTGAATCAAGGGCAAGATATCATTTTCAGAGTTCGGGAATACGTGGAACCGATTCTCCGTATAGAAAAACCCACAGGGTGACATTTTCGACCACCTAGCCCTCAGGGACGGATTTTTTCGATTTTCGCTTCAATACACAGATTTCTTTCCGTGAATCAGAGTCAAGATAGAATTTTCAGAATTCGGAAATGTGCACAATCGATTCCCCGCATAGAAAAACCCAAAATATTTTTTTGCACATTTTTCAAATATCAACTACGCTACCGCCCTCTGTTCCGGGGTCTAGCTACGCCATCACTGTCACCTCGAGCATATGCCACAACTTTTTCGCACCGCTTTATATAAAAAATTCATTAAATTTTAGCTACGCGCCAAGGATAAGATTGCAAGAAGAAAATTTGAAGATCAAAGAAATAATAGGACCCAAATAGGACCACCAGGAGTTTCTTCAAGACAACCTATCATACTCCCATTAAATGGCAGAGGACAAGTTGCCACAAGACCTCACGAATGCATGACTCTACATTGTTTATGTCCATTCTTCTCTGTAAATATACAGGCTGTCTTTTTATTGCTTCCTCATTTCAAAAATTCGTCAAAAATCAAGTTTAAATCCGTTTCCGTCGCCCGATGGTTCATTCGAACGCCCTAATCACAGAATTTTTTAGAAAAAATTTTATTGAAAAAGCTTTTATGACCAAGGATGAGATGACAAGAAGTGGACGACAATACTTTTAATTCCTTTCATCGTCCCGTTCTTGTCGTCCCGTTTTTATCGTCCCATTCTTGTTCGTCCCGTTATTGTGTATATCAAAAAAGTTCATGTTTTTTTACAGGGCAAACTAAATTCTCAAGGCATGTGTATCCTAAAAAATGGACTCCCTCTAGGTCCGGCTTTTCGGAAAGAATATAGACTGCTATCTGAAACAGAAAGGATGAAATTTCATAATGCTTTAAAGAAAATGAAAGCTAGTGGGGAATATAATAGATTTTCTTATGAACATAAAGAAGTAAGGAACAAAAAAAATTGTTTACTTTTTGTTATTTTAGGTAGCAGATGGTTCAGGAGCACATTCTGGGCCCGGATTTTTACCATGGCATCGAGAGTTTTTGAAAAGGTAACAAATTATAGGGTGGCCCAAAAACGGGTAATTTTGTGATTTTCCTGCAAATTTTAGCGAAAAGTTTAAAAAATTTTTTGGGTTCATATGCGAGGGATCGATTACGCGCGTTGAAAAATCTTGAAAACGATTTCACTGAAAAATTTGGAAAAATGCGATTTTCCAACTTTTTTCAAAAGTTTTCATGGAAGCGCCGTCGTTCTTTCCGCATAAAAATATGGAATGCAAAAATTTTGGAACTAGTGTAGTTCAGCGACCGAAGTGAACGTGAATTTTTTCGAAAAAATTTTTTTTTCCGATTTTCTTGTAAAAACCGACTTTTTTGGGGTAATTTCTAGGCGAAAAATCGATTGCGCGCATTTTCGAAGCGTGGTAGAACTGCGTTTCGACGCGAAAATTTTTTTCCGATTTTCGCGTCGAAATGCAGTTCTACCCTGATTTTCAAAATTAATTTTTCACGCTTCGAAAATCGATTTTTCGCCTAGAAATTACCCTAAAAAAGTCGGTTTTTACAAGAAAATCGGAAAAAAAATTTTTTCGAAAAAATTCACGTTCACTTCGGTCGCTGAACTACACTAGTTCCAAAATTTTCATGAATTTTGACAAAATAAAAAAATGACTTTAGAGCGCGGGATCGAACCCGCGCTCTATTAGTTAATGCCGAGGGCGTTAGCCACTCGGCTATGGGTCCCTCTCCTCCCCCCAAATCTCGTGATATAATACTCATTTTGAAGCTCTTAGTGAGCTGAGTCGATCAGCAGCTGCAATCAGCGATCAGCTGCTGATCGAAACCTCCCTCCCCATCCAGACTGATTGATCAATCAGCAGCTGCAATCAGAGATCAGCTACTACGCACATGGCGCAACTACTGTGTTCAGGGCACAGCTGCTGCCAATGAGAGGAATCTACCCATGGGGTTGGGGGGGGGGGTACAAGAAATTGATTGCATGCATTAACGGTTCTTGAAAACACTTCCATGATCCTGAACCCTGAATAAGCCCAAAATCTCAAAAATTCTTTTTTTAAACTTTATATAGTAATTTTAGGTTCGAAATATCTCTCCGCCTAATAGACCCTACCCTGGCCATACCTTATTGGGACTCAGTAATGGATGGATATTTACCGGATCCTAGAGATTCAATAATGTTTAGTAATGATTTCGTGGGAGAAACGGATTTGAATGGAAATGTAGTTACGGGCCCTTTTGCTTTTTGGAAAACAATAGAACGGCATCCGGCTATAAGAAGGTAAGTAACAAAAAATCCCAAGTAAAATGAAAACAGGTTTGTCCCCTGTACACATGAGTACACAATGAGTACCATAGGTCGGCAAGGTGGGAGGGAACCCCGATTAGGTGGTTCCCCTCAATTTTGAGTTCATGAGTGAGTGGATCAGGGGAGAGACTCTCCCCTTACCGACCATTGTTGTCCCGTGTACACATGTGTTGTGTACACACGAGCGAAATCTCGTCGTAGAAATTGAATTTGTTTCCTTTATAGATTGTTATTCACGACAAAAGAAAATTTTGGATCAATGTGTTCAACTCACGAGTACTCATGTGTACACAACACAGTGTGTACACATGTGTACACTTGTGTGCACATGTGTACACTTGTGTACACATGAGTACTCGTGAATTGAACACAACACAGTGTGTACACATGTGTACACTTGTGTCATGTTTAAACAACACAGTGTGTACACACCCGGCTCGGATCATTGGGCCTCATGGGCTGAAGCCCTGGTCCGGATGAAGGACCGTCTGGGCTTGGGCCCGGATGAATCCCATCCGGGCCCAACTTCGACCTCTGGTATCGACACGAAAAATTGCGATAGCAATAGTTTTTTGTTTATCACTGCCTTTTTGGTTCATTAATGCAAATTACCCCTAAAGGAGTCATTTCCAGAGAAAACGGAAAAAAATTTTCGAAAAAAATTCACGTTCAGTGCCACGCTTAATCGATACTAGTTCCAAATTTTTCACTTTTTTTGCATGTACGGCCTCAAATATCCTCCTTTTTATCCCAGTAAAAAGTAGAGTTTTTTAGAAATCTTAGTAGAGAAGGCCACCTTTTGACTGAACCCCAAGTTAACTTGGTTTTAGCACAAACTAATATAGAATATGTACTGGCCTTTACAGTGCCATTAATGGGTAAAAATAAACTCGATTTTGTCCATGTACTCAACACTAAATTTTTTAAGGTTGCCCTTACCCACCAAACTTTAACGCCATTGAATATTCCCATTCTAAGGTGCATATTTGGCTTGGTGGANATTAATGGGTAAAAATAAACTCGATTTTGCCCATGTACTCAGCAATAAATTTATTTAAGGTTGCCCTTACCCACCAAACTTTAACGCCATTGAATATTCCCATTCTAAGGTGCATATTTGGCTTGGTGGAGATATGTTTGACCAAATTACCAGTGCAAATGACCCAATATTTTATTTACATCATTCGTTTATCGATTTGATTTGGGAAAATTGGAGGTTGCTCAGACAGCCTAGAGATGCTAGAGAATTTGTAATCTATAGTCAAATTTCGTGGTTGGGTCGGGGCCATACATGAACAAGGAGGGGGGGGGGACAAGCTACCTCGAGGCTATATGGTGTCCACCAAAAAAAGGACCTTTTAACCCGACGGCTTCGCCACCCCGAGGCTATATGAGCTCCTAGGTTATAACGGCTTCGCCACTCCGAGGCTATATGAATCTTTAACTTTTGATTCGATGCTAGCTACATTATGGGGGGGACAGTCCCCCCCCCCATTGGTAATGTATGGTCGGGGCTGGACCTCCTAAAAATTTTTTTGTTAGATTCTCGATTGAAAATCGAGAAAACATAAGGGGGAACCAAAGGAAAAATGTTACAATTTGTTCAAGAATGGGGGAGCGGTCCTCCCCGTCCCTCTATGAATACAGTTACCCCTTTAAACGGAGAGGATTCGGGGGAGGAGTCCNAGAAAACATAAGGGGGAACCAAAGGAAAAATGTTACAATTTGTTCAAGAATGGGGGAGCGGTCCTCCCCGTCCCTCTATGAATACAGTTACCCCTTTAAACGGAGAGGATTCGGGGGAGGAGTCCCGCATCGGAAGTGGGTACCAAAATAAATTTTTTAACATCCCCCTATTTTTAGGCCTATCCACCAGATCTACCTCAATGTGCAAGCCCCTTCCATTTTAGCCGATCTCAACTAGCCCCATATAACTTAATGCTGCGTGATGGCCTCTCTAATTTATATACGGATGAACTCTATAAATATGCTCCAAGAGCAACATGCACGATAGAAAACCAAAATTGTGGATCGGAATATCTATTTTGTGACTCAAGAGAATTTCCACATTGTGTTTCAAAAATTAAGATTGGAGGCAGATGTGAGAATTTTGAAATGTTTGATTCTTGTTATAATGGGAGATGTATGTTTGGCAGATGTGTAGCCGTTAGGCGTCTACAAGTAAAAACAACAAATAAAACTATAAAAAAGGTTTTTAGCCAAGAAATGTCCCACTTGTTGATGAAAATAGCGAAACTAGTTCATTTATTTCTCAAAAATTTACAAATTGCTTCAATTTGCATCCTTGTTGCGATCTTTGGGCTGGCAAGGGTGAATGTAAAGCAAATCCTCAATTTATGAGTCAATTTTGCCAAGCGTCCTGTCACCAATGCCAACCGGCTTATAATGTTTCTGATGGTAGGATAGTGGCGTGACCGAAATTTTAGGAGGCCACGCACAGAAAATTTTGAAAAAACATGAAACAGGCTTTCGTTTCAATAACTAAAATCAAATTTCAAATATAAAGGCAAAAAAAAGTTAACTCGATCGGGGAATCGAACCCTCGGCCCTTTAAAGTCAAAGTCAAGCACATTACCACTGCACTATGAAGGATCCCATCGCCCCAAATTGAACTTTATTTTCCACTTTTGAAAAAAAAATTCGGTTCAAAAGTGGACTGGTCCTTTAGAAGAACTATTCCAAATCCTCTGTGAGTGCCTTTTGTTAAAATATTTTGTAATTTTTAGATTGCAAAAATCGCCACATTTCATGTGCCCAATGGCAACTTGATGGCCAATGTGTTAAAGGAAGCTCTGTAATATTTTTACATGAAAATTGTCGAGAAAGTTGTGGCCTGTGTGGAATTTCAAAATGTATTGATCAACCTAATACTGGTGTCGTAGTTCCGCGAAAAAATCCCTCTAGACAAAGAAAAAATCTCCGACCAAATACGAACATGAGGGCTAGAAACGTGTCAACGAAAAAATTGATATTTCCAATTAGGACAGTTGTTAGTAAAAGATTAATTAGGCTTGAAGAATCAAATTAATTTATATATTTTATTTTAAAATAGTGTAATAAAATTTTTGTATTTTTGCATAAAAATATGTACAGGGTGATTGAAAAGTTCATTCACAACATTTAAACCGAATTAACAAAACAAAAAGAATGTCCTCTTTCGAAAAATAGTGCCAGCGCGATTTTTTTCTCAAAAATATAATTTTGCTCAAAACCTTTTGACTTGGAATCCCTGTCCTTGCCCATGCATGATGCACATAAAGCTTGCATGACTAAACTTTTATTTTTGATAAAAAAAAATTTTCAAGCACATAAAACTGACTAATTACATTAAATGAACAAATGCCTAAACATTAGTGTTACTTATTGAGCTTTCTTCCATTTTTGAAGCAATGCTTTTGGATCTTGTTGAGGAGGTCCGATACACGTCTCAATGGTTTTCTTAGCAGCATCATCAATAACATCACCATTCGAATTTAACGTTATGGCAAATGGAAGTCCTTGGATTTTATAACGCTTCAGTACCTCACTAAAATCTTTTCCAGTTTAAGTCGAATTAGCCAACAAATTTTAGTCGCCTCTTCAAATTACTTACCGAACAGCAGGTGACCCATAAAGAAAGTAAGGCCATGGAGGGAGACTCTTGTTATAATATTCCAACTGGTCTTCAGCAGATTTGTCTCTTGAAACCCACACAACTTCAAATCCATCATCTTTGGTTTTGTCATAAAACTCCTATAAAAACAACATCGGTACTACTAAGGGATTAGCGACTACAAGCGACAGGGTACTATTTCAGGAAAAATTTTTTCTAAAATCAAACTTAATAGAGATATTTTTTGCGATAAAAATCGATTGCGCACATTGACAAAACATGAAAACTAGTATTTTTCGTGAAAATAAGCATTTTTAAAGCTGAAAAAAATATCAAGCATATGATATTTGTTACAAATGTGGCCCTAAAGAGGGCCATTGGGATAAGAAGACATAGTTACAGATTCATGGACTACATGGATACTGGGCGGAGAATTTTTACTCCAAAAATTGTAGAAAACTTCATTTGTTCGTCCAAAACGTTCGCGCCAATTAAATTCAGCGATGTGAAGATCATATTGCTTGTAGTAAATTCCATATTTTCGTCGAACGTTTGTGCGCCATTTNCTCCAAAAATTGTAGAAAACTTCATTCGTTCATCCAAAACGTTCGCGCCAATTAAATTCAGCGATGTGAAGATCATATTGCTTGTAGTAAATTCCATATTTTCGTCGAACGTTTGTGCGCCATTTCTACCACTTAGATTCGATCGCCTGGGCATGGATAGCTGTAAGCCGCTCATTCACTAGAAGTTTGCTTTCATTCACTAGATGCGTATGCTTTCAATACCATCATCTATGTCATCCTCTACAAAGTCAGGTGTTTCTAAGCCAGGATGTAACTTCTCAATAGCAGCTTTCACATGTTTTGATTTCCATTTTTTTCTTGCTCAAAGTCTCTTCTAGTTTGCCAATTCTAGCTGTAAGCCACTTATATCCAAAAATTGTAGAAAACTTCGTTCGTTCATTCGTCCAAAACGTTCGCGCCAATTAAATTCAGCGATGTGAAGATCATATTGCTTGTCGTGGATTCCATATTTTTGTCGAAAGTTTGCGCGGCATTTCTGCCACTTGGATTCGATCGTCTAGTTATGAAGAGGGGGTTAACTTGATTCATGTTTTGTCAATGTGCGCAATCAATCGCAAAAATACCTCTAAACAATAATCAAAATTTTCTGAGCATTTTCAGCTTAAAAACTGCCGTTTTCGAATAAATTTCGCGTATGCGGCGCTGTTTTTTACTAAAAAATTTATGATTTCAACAAAAAAATTATTTAGAAAAAATAACATAAGAGGAACCTTTTTCCAATTTTCTGAGAAAAATATCGAAAAAAATCGCCTTGGGGAATCAAGGAGATTCCCCCCCCCTCCCTTCTCCGAAATTGAGTCCTGTATACGCAGCTGCGTATTAATAAAAGTCAAACCTTCAACTTTGGCGTAAAATTCTTGCAAGTAACACACCAGCCGGCCGAAAAGTAGAGCATAATCACCTAAAAATTCGAGTTGAATTTTGAAAAAAGAGAGACGCTTATTCGAAATGCCCCCTGTGAAGAGTCAATTATTCGAAAACTCGATCAGGATGAGTTCGGGGTGACTCAAATCGCTCGGAATCGTGTTTTTCACCCACAAAACTTCCTAGAACTAAAGATCAAGTGAATTTAATGCTCCTGTCAGGATTTTAATTTTTGATCCCATTGTGTACGGATAGATCAAAAATTAAAATCCTGCCAGGAGCGTTAAATTCAGCCGATTTTGAGTTCTAGAGGGTTTTTGTGGGTGAAAAACACGATTCCGAGCGAGTTGAGCCGCCCCGAGTTCATCCTGATCAGTTTTTGGACAATTGATTCTCCACAAGAGGGGGCAATCCGAATAAGTGNCGTTAAATTCAGCCGATTTTGATCTCTAGAGGGTTTTTGTGGGTGAAAAACACGATTCCGAGCGAGTTGAGCCGCCCCGAGTTCATCCTGATCAGTTTTTGGACAATTGATTCTCCACAAGAGGGGGCAATCCGAATAAGTGTAAAAAGAGAAACCTTTTTCTTCAATTCATCCAGATTTACTTCACCAGAACGGCTTTTTAACGGCCATGAATCAAGAAAATGCTTTCCAGAAGAAAAACTACGAGCAAATATCCGAGCAGGGCGAAACAGAACCATAACTGAATTCAATTTTTCTATGTTAATCTAGAATTTTTATCGGCAAAAAGAATAATAAACAAAGGCAAACTTTTTGCATCAAAGATTAGTGTTTTATTTTTCGAATAAAATGCCAGAAATGAAATTCTCTTCACTATCAGAGACAAAGAAAAGTGAAATCGTGGGCTAACAAATTTTAATAGACACTTTCTCGAGCATTCAAAAACCTTAAACTGTTCGAGCGGTGCTAGCACCCACCAATGGGTGCCTTTGGGTGGTGGGTGCTAGCAGGCACGTAGCCAGGATTTCCTGATGGGGGGGGGGCAATGACCCAAAGTCCAAAATCCACAGCTACCTGTGGTTTTTTTCGAAAATTTTTCAAAAATTTGGGCAAAAACCTAAGGGGGACCAAGGCAAATTTTTTGAGTTTTTTAAAAAATTTCAAAAATCAACCCCCTGTTTTTCATGCCGACAGGCGCGAAAATTTTTTTGCTGAAAAACACTCATTTTTAAGCGGAAAACGCTAAAAAATTTCCGATTTTCACGAAAATTTTGTTGAAATTTTTGAGTTAACGCAAAAACCAGCGCTGCAGGCGAAATTCTTTTGAGAAATACTTGTTTTTAAGCTGAAAATGCTCAGAAAATTAAAATTTTTGTAGAAAAAATGGAAAATTTTGGACCTTTCTGGTGAAAAAATAGAAAATTTTGGTCATTTTTGGTGAAAAAGCCTCCTCTACCACAATATGTGCTTTCACATTGGTTAATTCTCTTTTAGAAAATTTTCTTAGGCCTTTTATGATACGCCTACACCCTGTAGGTAAACTTCAACGTTGTATAACTTTTTATACTGTGTTTTAATCGCTCTTTGCATTATTGCTTCGCCATTTTTGGCGCGATTTTCTTCGGCCCCGCTCCGCCGGGAGGGGGGATTCGCAAGCGCGGGGTTAAGGGCGCGGCGCCGGCCTTCGGCCGACGCCCTTAATCCCCCCGCGCTCGTTCACCCCCCTCCTGGGGGGCTGCGCGGGGCCGAAGAAAAAGCACCAAAAAAGACTCGCAGACATACAAAGGCAGACGCTAAAACAACAAGCTACAATTTTTGTAAAAGAAGTGTAGGGGAAGTGGACATGCGCCTGCAAATATAATATTTTTATAATCAAAAAGAAAGAAAAAATCAATCATCCGAAAATTCGAGATCATCTTCGTCTTTAAAAAAAATTTTTTTTTGAAAATTCGAGTTTATACCGTATTCTAGACTTTAGCCCTCAATTTCGATGAGCTAGAATCGAAANTCTTTTAAAAAAAATTTTTGAGCAAAATTTTTTTTTGAAAATTCGAGTTTATACCGTATTCTAGACTTTAGCCCTCAATTTCGATGAGCTAGAATCGAAAAAAAACATGTTAATACCCCAAAATAGGCTAAATTTTGTCATTTTTGCATAAAATTTTTCTAAGTAGCAAAGTGATGAATCAAAATGGCATTGATTTTTTAAAGATGTCCCATCATGCGAGGAATCTTTTTATATTAAATTATTTGCAATACATTTTCCTGTAAAAAGTTAGCCGCCCTCAAAGATACAGGGGAAGGCAAAAGTCCTGACCTAGGCGGACAAAAGTCTGATCCAAGGGGCAAAAGTCTTGACATTTCAAAAACGTATTTCTCGACAATTCTGGACGAGAAAACACCTTTTCAGTGTTTTTGACAATGTCAGGAATTTTGTCCGCCTAGGTCAGGACTTTTGCCTCCCTCTGTACATACCCTATAATAACATATAAAGAACCGCATCTTGAAAAAATCGTATATCTCCAGAGAGATTCCTACAATTTTTTTAACGTTATAACACCCCTTTACATCTTTCAACATTTTTTGTCACATCATGCCAGAACTTTTGCACTCCTTGTACTTTACTGTTTTTGAAAAAAATAGTGTTGTAGGCGCGTTGGCCTAGAAACGTATACGTTTAATGTAGTAGGGTAATAATGATTGGAAAAAAACTTTTCAGCATACCATTCTCATTATAAATCTGCAGGTGGTTGTTGAATTGATTAAATAAACGCATTTATACATCACCAATACTTTTGTTAAATCTGATTATTTTACCTTATCGGTTTCTCTGAATCCCCCCAGTCATTGTTTTTGTTATCTAAACAATTTCTGGAAATAAATAATGCTTGCTATACTATTTACTAGAGAGCTTCAAAATCAAAATACGAGTTGTAATAGAGTAGATCCGCTTTTTGCTGATATTCTACAAGGTATATAAACATTTTGACTAAAAAACGTTATCATACTGTTTGACTAATTTTTTTAAAGACCATTATGGATTTGATCTTGCTGTCATTGCTTGGAATTGTATATTGTTGTGCAGCCTTGTTGTTAGTGGATTGTGTCAGCTTTTTCGTACAAGAAAAGAAACTGTTTTATTTCTTCCTACATTATGCCTTCTGAACTCTATAGGTATTTTATTTCCAGAATCGAATCGATTAGTCCAGATGGCTATATTTTTGTAAGTATTTTAGGAATTTGATGCTCAAAATGAAAAGTGTGCAGTTTCAGTTTTAAGTGCACAATTTTTCATTGTGTGCAACAGGCCCCAGGAGTTTTAATAATGCTTATTCTTTTTAAAAGGGGGTGCATTTTGCGACCATTCGGGAGAAAATTTTTTTGTAAAAATGACCCTATTGTGGGTAAATTGATGCGAGAAATCGATTGCGCGCACTCCCGAAGCGTAAAAATGCCATCTTGACCAAGTTTCTCGACCGCTCTTTTTAGCCAAGATATGGATCAAGAAGAGGAAATTCAAGAAGATCAAGAATAGGAAGTTCAAGACAAGATATGGATCAAGAAAAAGAATTACCAGTTTTCGCGGTGGTTAAGATTTCCCAATGAAACTTTTACAGCATTGTCTGGAATATGGTCGAAATATGGGTGGCATAAAAAAGGATAAGCCAAGAACAATCCATTGGACGAAGTCAAGCACGAATTTGACTGCGATGACGAGATGCATTTGTCGCAAACAAATTCGATGATCTTGTCAAGAGTTCGTTCCAGGAATCAAGACGCGAACTGGAAATTTGAGTTTGATCGCCGCCGCTCATGTGGCCCCCGTTTCATATGTTGATCTCTCCGCGATGTTCAAGGCTGTTGGTCAAGATAGCATTTTTACGCTTCGGGAGTGCGCGCAATCGATTACTCGCATCAAATTACCCCAATACGAAAAAAATTTATTCTCCCAAATGGTCGCAAAATGCATCTTCCTTTAAGCGTTTGTGCACCGATGTCTATTGAGCTAATGAAAGGAATGCCTCAAAAAATTGATAAGTTTAAACACGAGAATCATTATGCTTTGAAGCACATTCATAAGTTTGTTAAGAAAGAAGTGCTTTTGTATCTCATGAAATTTGGTGCCGTACAAGTTGGTTTCATACGAGGAGTTTCCTTATTAGCAGAGCTAGCTTTGAGGTAGTTTTCTACTTGTCTAAGAAAAAACTGATTTTTTAAAGGGGCGAATCTGTACGGTTACCATTATTCTTTGTACTAGTAAACGTCTGCTCAACTACACCCGCTATGGTTTGCTATAATGTTTTGCGCCAAATTAGTAGAACAAATGGCTTATTTGGAGCACAAGTTTGGGTTTTTGCCACTTTTGTGCAATATAACCTGTTCGACTATGGTTCTCAAATATTTCCAAATGTTTGTACCGGTGCTCATTCGGCTTTTACTTTTTGGATGGGTTAGTGTTAACAATAATTGCTATCAGACTTGATTTTTGGCACTTCTATAGTTTTGCGCTCACTTTTAAAATTGACTTGATTTTATAACACTTTCAGTGATAACACAATTTCTTAACTGTTTGTAATTTCATTTGTTTACTTGAAAATTATATATTTCACTCTTTATCGTCATAATGCTTTAACCATTTAGCCATGGATGTTCTAAAAGGATTAAACATCAAGAGATCCCAACAGAAGATTCGGACGCGACTACAGCTTTCTTTACAAGGTGCGTCACGAAACTGCAACACTTAATCTTTCTATGTTTTTTATACTTTTTTCAATTTATTTTGATATAAATTTGTGTTTTTATAGCTAAAATGAAGGAATTAAGACCTGCTATAATTAGAGCGCACGAAAAAGGCAAAGGAGTACGTGAAATTGCGCGATTTCTTGACATCGAGCCATCCACAGTATTCCGTACTATCAAAAGATTTGAAGAGACTGGAAATCACGTTAGAAACAATTATCAAGGCCATAGACGATTTTCCGAAACGCCTGCATCGATGCAAATGGAGGATATTTTGAATAAATCTGTGTTGCTTTTGTTGTTATATATTTGTTTGTTGGATAAATTTAGTTGAAAAATTAAGTGTTGCAGTTTCGTGACGCACCCTGTATACGTGGATATTTGCTTACTGGTGGGTTTCATTTTTGGTTACCGGAATCCCAACGCTCTTGATCATCGTGCTCATTATGGTCCTCTGCCCTGGTTGCTGCTGTTTGTTGATGCGTAGAAGACCACACCAAGATTGAGCTCTTGACAAGCTTCCAAGAGCTTATCAAGAACATGAATTGAGAGGTATTGGAAAATTATAAAATTGTGGTGTAATTGTAATTATTTGTTTTGTTATTGGAATAAATATTGAATATGATTGATGAAAGATTTATAAAGAAAAATAAAATCGAGTCAATTTTAAAGATGAGCGCGAGAACTATAAGAAGTGCCCGCTGATTTTTTAGCGATATATCGAACCTTGTTGGCTATGCAGCTTCTACTGATTGCTCTGGTTTCTGTATATTGGTCTAGTCGAAGAAGTCACACTCCCATTATTATGACTTCACCTGTTATTAACAGTTAGACCGTCTAACTTAGGCATGTTCAATTTTACCTAGATTTTTTAAAGTGTAAACAATTGTTATTATAGTATAAATTTTATTATTTTTTAAATTTTTACATTATAATAAAACATAGAGATCTATGGCGACTTCAAAAGCGCAATACATACACAAAATTGTGATATAATAAAATTTTGAACTTGTAATGAATACTGTAAAAGCAACCTATGAAATGCAAAGTTTTTAAAAAGACAAGGCATGATTGGAAGTAGGGATGCACAAGTTACAACAAGTGATAACATAGTCACAGGCCGGAAATATGCGAATTTTGAGCACGATAATATTTTGTTCATTGTGACAAAATTTGCATATTCCTGGCCGGTGACAAGGATTGTCAAATTGTGTAACTTGTACGTCCCTGATTGAAAGTGAAAATTTTTGGCAAATCTTTTGTATAAAAAATATGGCTACAAAATATGAAAGAGCTGATCAAATTATGTACAAAAAAAGGTTAAACAAATGAAGAAAACCCGTTTATGACTGAGTTGCCAATATTGTGTGGGGCGTTTGGGTGTTGTGACGGTGATGAGATTTCTGAGGAATAATTCGAACGTAACAGGATTCCAGCGGCGTTGATCGGCTCCGAGACTTCGCTGCCTGAAAATATGTATGTAGCTTCCGGTACTATATTGCTATCTGAACTGATCAAATTTTCCCGGGAAAAAGATTAGCCTTAGCAGGGATGTATCGAGTTTGGCTACGTATCTAAAAAAAATACACATTCAATTCATAAAGTTAATAGCTCATTTGAAAGCCTGGGAATTGTAGATTTAAATGAACTTTAGTTGACTTAATTCCGATTTAAAATTGTAAAATTATAGCCTCAAACTCGATCGAAACTCGATGAACAAACTCGATAATCAAACTCGAAAAAACCCGATCGAGTTTGAGGCTATAACTTTACAATTTTAAATCGGAATTAAGTCAACTAAAGTTCATTTAAATCTACAATTCCCAGGCTTCCAAATGAGCTATTAACTTTATGAATTGAATGTGTATTTTTTTAGATACGTAGCCAAATTCGATACATCCCTGAGCCTTAGGCTTAGCATAGGCTTAGCCTTAGGCTTAACCTTAGGCTTAGCCTTAGGCTTAACCTTAGGCTTAGCCTTAGACAACCTTAGGCTAGGCTTAGCCTTTGACTTAGGCTAAGCCTAAGACTAATCCTTTTTTCCGAGGAAAATCTGAATTGATCAGATTTTCCCGGGCAAAATCTGATCAGTTCAGATTTTCCCGTAACATATATATTACCATTTTGTTGTGTTTCACTTGAAGTTATTGAAGATTCAGCACCCATTTTAGAAACCCCAGGAGTGGGAGGTAGTGGGGTTCTTTGCTGTTGTTCGGCCTGGGCTCGAGTTCTTCTCCATGTGGCTCTATAGATTTCTTCATTCGCATTGCCAAATTCATAGTGACGAGCGAAACTTTCAGCTGCGTCTTCTTCTGGGCTTTGTCGCTCTAAACAATTGTTTTTCGGTTGGAATACATGTGCTATATAGCCTCTAGCTTACCATTATTATACGAATCCGATCTTTCATAATCATAAACACTTCCACCTCCATATGGATTTTCATCGACTAGCCTTCGATTCGCATTAAAATCACTTAATCTATACGTAGAGCTCTCATGGAAATCGTGCTTCAATGCAGATGGTGATTTCGACCTTCCGCCTCCGATTAGATTCAAGTTCCGCCGACTAGCATATCCATTCGATGTTGTCTCAAGCGCACTGTTTCTTTTACTATCTGCTGGAGAATTTTGGGGGATAGCATCCGTAGCTAGAGCTCTATACATGCTGGGGCCAGCATCGAGACCACTGGCGATGCTGCCATAGCCACCGGAATCGACTTGGTTCCGAATGGGCTCTGGTGCAGAGAGCCAAGAGGTGTGAGTTGGAGGTCTTGATGGCAAATCGCTTCTAAAATGGGATGATGATCTTTGAAATCTGTGTATTACAACGAAAACATAAATGCAGTGTTGTATTTGGGACGACATACCTCCTCATTTTATTCGTCTTTTGCGACTGCCTCAACTCATAGGCCACTTGAGCACCATCAGCTAGTTGAAGAGAATCGAAAGACCCGCGTTTTTCACCCTTATATTTCGAATTGCCACTTGTAAGGCACAGCGTCGCCACAAAGATGATCACAACTATCAGAATCAACAGGCCAACAATCACCAAAAACCACCATTTTGTATAAAATGGCTCTTCGGGCAAAGTTGCTAAAAATTTTCCTACATTATATACTCGGAAAGTTCATGAAAAGTGGAGCATTTTTTGATTTTACGGCATGCTCTGAATCGTTATCGTTGTCGAGATAATCGCGTTTGAAGTTGGCGATTTTTGGAATCTGTGTATTACAACGAAAACATGAACTTCGTCCCTGAATCAATAAAAATTGTGTATTGACACGAAAATTCAAACTTTTTTTTGGCAGTTTTCGTAAGTCGATGAAAAATGAAATTTTTTTTTGATGGATGTGAAAAATCATTTGTTAAATATGGTAACTATCGAAGACATATGGATATAGGCAAGCACGATATTAGAAAACCAAAAGAAACTACAATCGTACGGGCGACTAAGGAATATAAAAGACTGCTTGAAGAAATGAGCGGGCGCCACCCCATTTGCCCCACGTTATACAGTTGCCCCACCAACTAGCCCCACGTTATAATTTACAACGTGGGGCAAGTTGGTGGGGCAACTGTATAACGTAGAGCAAATGTCCGTAGGGTCAAATGGGGTGGTGCCAATGAGCGATCAACGTATGAATTGTTGTAGTTTTTGAGAGAACTTCGTTTGAAGTTGGCAATTTTGAAAAAATCTGTGTATTACAACGAAAACATAAACTTCGTCCCTGAATCAATCAAAAGTTGTGTATTGACGTTGTGTATTTCATTTTTCATCGACTTACGAAAACTGCCAAAAAAATTTTGAATTTTCGCGTCAATACACACAACTTTTATTGATTCAGGGACGAAGTTCATCTTTTCGTTGTAATACACAGATTTCAAAAATCCCCAACTTCAAACTCAATTTTCTCGGCGACGATAACGTTTCAGAGCATGCTGTAAAAACAAAAAATGCTCTATTTTTCATGAACTTTTCGAATATATCATTTTTCATAGTGTTTTTTTCGTGTGTGGTCGCTTTTTTTCTTTTACCTGGGACAAAAAGTTGATCCGATTCAGGACTCGGCTTGCCAATTCCGATGGTGTTAGTAGCAAATAGCCGGAAGACGTAGTAGCTAGCCGGTTCTAATTGGCGGTAGCTGATTTTGTGCTCGGAATGTGGGCCTAGAATGGTGGAGATGGTCACCCATTCGCCGATGACATGGCGAGGACGGAAGTCGAGTTCGAGTTGGCGTTTCATGCGTTCGATGGCTGGGGTGGAGTCATCGTTNTGTGGGCCTAGAATGGTGGAGATGGTCACCCATTCGCCGATGACATGGCGAGGACGGAAGTCGAGTTCGAGTTGGCGTTTCATGCGTTCGATGGCTGGGGTGGAGTCATCGTTGAGATAGGTGGGGAAGGTTGGCAGATGGTCATTCTAAATTGAAAAGATTATGACACCCCACAAAAGAATATGACACCCCCCCCCCTCGCTACGTCTATGATCCTAGCCATTAGGCCATGCTCGCTTGAAATCTCGTCATGATCAAAATCTATATATCAAAAACTTACCACTGATGTCCCAACTCGTTTTGCTTGTATAACATGACCCTTGATTGGAGTGAACCCAGGGTCTCCATCTCTCCATTGAAGCATGAAAGTACTCTGTTCCTGCACCACTATAGGTCTTTCTGGAGCTTCGGGTGCACCTAAAAATTTTCTTTTATAAGGCCTAAAACAATTTTATACCTGTATTATACCCAGTGGTGACATTCCCAGTCGTGTTTATACCATCTCCAGCGGAATTTTGTGCATGAACTGTGAAGAAATACGTTGTGTTCTCTTCCAAATTCTCGGCGAGGAAATAGTTGAGTTGGGTCTTTTCCTGGATATCTTTTCTGAAGGCTTCGGATAGCTTGTATGTACGGTAATTCACGATGTAGCCAAGAATTCTGCCGTTTGGTTCAACCGGAGTCGACCAGGAGANGAGTTGGGTCTTTTCCTGGATATCTTTTCTGAAGGCTTCGGATAGCTTGTATGTACGGTAATTCACGATGTAGCCAAGAATTCTGCCGTTTGGTTCAACCGGAGTCGACCAGGAGACGTTGACGGAATCGAGAAGGATGTCTTGGAAAATTAGGTTACCGACGGGGCCAGGTATGTCTTCTAGGGTTTTGATGCGAATGTTAGACGTTTGGCCTTCTCCGGCTCGGTTATAACCAGCGACGGAGATCTAAATGGTAAATTTTAGTGATGCACAAGTTATACAAAAATGGCAATCTTTATCACCGACTAGAAAATGTGAATTTTGAGCACGAACTTAAATTCACAAGAAATAAAACAAGTTATATCTATCTAACTAGTCCATGCCTCCCCTAGCAGCTGCTGCGTGGACCAAATGCCGCTGCGCACTGCGACGCAGCTGCTGTTTGGTCTATGCAGTAGCTGTTTGGCCACGCAGCTGCTGGCTGAGGCATCAACTGGCTCAATGACATCTCTAGTAAATTGTAATGCCAAACTTTCTAGAGAACCGGCTACTTCGAACCTTGCGCCCCCTATAAGCTGGATTGAAAGAACTCGCAACAGTTCTGCTATCCAAAGAAAATGTTACTACTAGGCAAAATCGTTTGGCCTCAAGCGGGGTTTGAACTAGCCTCGAGGGGCACCTGAGACATGCCCAGTACCACCGAACCATGGGACCCTTGGAGTAACCGCTCCAAATTCTACTCTAGTCGTAACGCCGGCTCAATCGTTTTGATAAAGCCTTGATCCATCTATCTTAATATAGCATACCTGATATTCCGTATATTTCCTCAAATCCGTCAAAACCATTTCATTATTCTCCGAAATCAC
>OZJO01000017.1:37009-59998 GCA_900406225.1 Acrobeloides nanus
GGATAGCTTGTATGTACGGTAATTCACGATGTAGCCAAGAATTCTGCCGTTTGGTTCAACCGGAGTCGACCAGGAGATGTTGACGGAATCGAGGAGGATGTCTTGGAAAATTAGGTTGCCGACGGGGCCAGGTATGTCTTCTAGGGTTTTGATGCGAATATTAGACGTTTGGCCTTCTCCGGCTCGGTTATAACCAGCGACGGAGATCTAAATGGTAAATTTTAGTGATGCACAAGTTATACAAAAATGACAATCACTGGAAAATGCAAATTTTGAGTACGAACTTAAATTGTTCACAGTGATGTGATTGTAATAGAATAGGAGGGGAGTCCTACCATACCCTCATTCCATCAATACCCTCATTCCACATTTTTAACATAAAAATCCTATCAAAAAAGCCCAAAACCTATCACATTCGCAGATAAGGAAAAAATGAAACAAGTTATATCTATCTATCTAGTCCATGCCTCCGCCAGCAGCTGCTACATGGACCTCAGAAACTACGCGCTGCGTGCAGCTGCTGTTTGGTCTATGCAGTAGCTGTTTGGCCACGCAGCAGCTGCTGGCTGAGGCATCGATTGGCCCGATGACATCTCTAGTAAATTGTAATGCCGAGCTTTCTAGAGAACCGGCTACTTCGAACGTTGCGCCCCCTATAAGCTAGGTTGAAAGAACTCGCAACAGTTCTGGCCATCCGAAGAGAATGTTACTGCTAGGCAAAATCTTTTGGCCTCAAGCGGAGTTTGAACCAGCCTTGAGGGGCGCCTGAAACAAGCACAGTACCACCGAACCATGGGACCCTTAGTGTAACCGCTTCACATTCTACTCTAGTTGTAACGCCGGCTCAATCTTGTTGATAAAACCTTGATCCATTTTCCATCTTAATATAGCATACCTGATATTCCGTATATTTCCTCAAATCCGTCAAAACCATTTCATTATTCTCCGAAATCACAACTTCCTCTGTCGAATCTCCGCCATTTGCCTCAGCTTGTATTTCCGGCGATAATACTGATAACAACGGGGCATATCTGATCCTATACCCATTGATGAAGTCATCTTCCTTCTCTTTCCACGCATCCCAAGTCACTCGAATGGATGTCGACGATAGGCCTTCCGCAGAAAGACTGGATATGGTTTGTTTTGGGATGGAATAGCCAACATAAACAAACACCGGTCGAGAGGAAGCACTGTTGCCAAGTTGATTGAAAGCTTGTACTTGGACGATGTAGTGACGAAAGCTAAAAAATGCTTTGTTATCAAACATTGTATTGGGATGATTCATAATTTCTCGGTTTTTGAGTGTTGCGTCGAATCTTTGCGAAAATGCGAGAGGGTTTTCTAGGCGGGAAATTGATATCCGAGTTTCCCTGATTCAGGGAAAGGGTGGGTGTATTGACGTGAAAATGGACTAAAATTAAATTTTCGCACAGTAAACCGGTTGTCTAGGGTTTTTCTAGGTGGTGAATCGATTGCGCGCATTCCAATGTATGAAAACGCTTCCGATTTTTTGATCCTGATTCAGGGAAAAGTTAGGTGTATTGACGCAAAAATGAACTAAAATTCGAATTTTCGCCGAAAACTCTGTGGTTTTTCCAGGAGAGGAATCGATTGTGCGCATTTCCAAGACATGAAAACGCTTCTTTGATCCTGATTCAGGGAATCGGCGCTAGAGAAACGTTGTAGGGGTATACTAGTGATGCGTCGAAATCGAGATTTCGAAATTTCGGAGTCCAAATTTCGATTTCGACTTTTCCGATTTCGAATTTTTGGTAAAATGTTGCCCTTCCTAATCCTGATTCATGGAAATGAGATGGGTATATTGAAGCGAAAATGAACTAAAACTCGAAATACCCACCTTGACAACTTTGAAATCACATGCTCCATTCTCCCATTCACTGGCACCTTATCCGACGCAGGAATTTCTTCACTCTTATATGTATCGTTCGAATGATAGATCTTATACAATATCCTATAGCCAATACTATCCGATCCCCATGTCAACCGATCCGGCGGTGTCCATTGAACCAACAGAGCTGACGTTTCATATGGGCTAGCTGTTAGTCTCGATGGAGGCTTTGAAGGTGCAGCTCCTTGCGTCTTAATCCAATCCGACTCAGTCGACCAGCCCGAAGTTCCAAAATCACTTTGGTATTGTATTTGAAACTTGTATGCCATATTTGGGATAAGATTTTTGAGATGTGCTTCATTTTTGGTTGCAGGAATAGTTTTTTCGTACGGTGTCCATCCGTTTTGATTCGCCTTTTTGAATTGCAAGTTTGCAAATCGAACCGGTGCTGCTAAGGCGATGCTATTTGAGTTGACTTGGTGTCCTTCCCAGTGGAGCCAAATTTCGGTCGATGATTCGGGCCGGTTGGGGTTTCTTTCGGGTCGTGAAGGGTTTGGTGGAGGTACTAAAAGGATTGATATATTTTTTGTATGTTGTGCTGATTTTTTATGTCTATTATAACCAGTGACATGTCAATGGGGCACTTTTTAAAAAATTTGTCAAACATCGAAAAATTCGTAAAATATTGAAAAAATTCATCAAAAATTGAAAAATTCGTCTAAAAATCGAAAATTTGTCAAAAATTTATCAAAAATAGAAAATTTCGCTAAAAAATCGAAAATTTGTCAAAAATTGAAAAATTCGTCAAAAATAGAAAAATTCGTCAAAAATAGAAAAATTCGTCAAAAATTGAAAAATTCGTCAAAAATTGAAAATTTGTCAAAAATTTTGCGGTTCTTCTGCCAAATTCAACACACATACCTCTTGAAATTTTTTCGCTCGTAAAAACTTGAACCACAGTCTCAGGACCCCAGCCAACACTATTTTCAGCCTTGATTGCACAATTATGTGTTATATTCGGCTTTCTAGTGCCCATCAAAAACGTAAACACATTATAAGGCACAGTGGTGTGCATACCACTATCCTTTGGCTGATCATCTTGCCAACATGCAAGATCATAGGATTTGATTTTCCCATTCGGATTGATGGGTGGCGTCCATTTGATGCGGAATTCTGTTTCTCCTACTGAACCAAACGAGACATCCGAAGGCTCTTCTGGAAGATCCTCAGGTGTTGTGATGAGAGGAGGATCAGAATTTTGAGGTCCTTCTCCAACGATGGTGAAGCCGGAAACGAAAATTCGATAAGCCGTGAAAGCTCGAAGGTTTTCGATTTCTACAGAGTGTTGTTTGGCTCCAATAACTTCGATTTGTTGAGAATATTCTTGTCTAAAACACATTTTTTTAAAGATTTTTCCAAAAGTTTTTATGCAAAACTAATAGCGCCATCATGTTCCCCGCATAAAACTATGGATATGCAAAAATTTTCATGAAAAATAAAAAATGTCTTTTTGGCTCGGGATCGAACCCACACCCTATAAGTGAAGATCGAGCGCTTTAGCCACTCGGCCATGAAAAAACCCAAAACCCCATGATATGGTACTCGTTTTGAAGCGCTCGGCGAGCTGAGTCGATTGGCGACATTTAAAAAAAATTGTGACATTTTTTGAACACTTTTTTGGGGGTGGGGGAGGGCTTTTCCGGTCCCAGGTATACCTTTAACTATATATTTCTTTAGCCATACCTCAAATTTTGCTCTTCCGGCACAACTTTAACAAAATAGCCCAAAATGATCCCATTTTTATACCGATCTTCAATCTCTGACCATGAAATTTTCAAACTCCGTGTCGTTGGATCTAGTTCGGCAAAAACCTCTGTCGGTGCTCCACTTGGCACACTTTCATATGTTTTTGTACTGATCAAGGTCGATGGCGCACTTCTTCCGTAAGTGTTCTCGGCAAAAACTCGTATTTGATAGTCAATATGGGGTCTTAAGTCGGACAGGGTTAGCTCGGAGGCTTTCGAGTTTGGTGTACGGATTTCTTTCTAAAATTATAAGGGGTAAAATTTTTTTAAGTTTGGAAATGGGGAGACCACCTCCTCTCAAGTACTTGAGAAAATATTTACAACTTCTTACCCATTCATGTTGATCTTCATCAAAAATATTCAACAAATCCGAATTCCTCGCCGCCCTAAACTGTATCAAATACCCACTCGGGTCACCATTCCACTGTGATGGCATCAATGGTGTCCATGACAGCGAAATTTGATTATCCGACGTGGGTTCGGCAAAAACTTTCTCCGGTGGCGTCTCTGGCTCGGTTTGCCTAGTTTCAAATGGTCTTGTCGGCTCCGACGGCGCCCCCCTTCCTCGAACATTCTCGGCTATCAAGCGAAGCTGGTATTTGGTAAATGGCCTCAGTCCATCAACGATAAACGATCTAGCTTTTGGTGCACTTGTGTTGTAGATGGTGGTGAAAATGCTGCTGGATCCAACTCTTGCTTCAACAATCCATCGCTTTATAAACGAATGTCCATCGAAGCCGGGCACGAATTGGAGCATAGCACTTCTGGGGCCGATATCAGTAACTGCTAGGGATGATGGCCGTCCCGGGAGTTCCGGAGGCACACCAGATTCGAATTTAGCTTCAACTCTTGGCCCAGCACCTTTTTTATTGATCGCTTGGATGTCGACCAAATATTTAGTTGAAGCAGAGAGATTTTCTATCGTATGATTTCGTGCTAGAGATGACACATCGATGGAATGCTTCTCATCGGGATTCGCTTCTTCCCAGTGTCGGATGGTGTATTTTAAGGTGATTCCATTAGGTTCTAGTGGTTCTTCCCAGATTACAACAACCGAGCTGAACATAACCATGTCAAATGTCACTGAGGCTACTGGGCCTGAAAATTGAAATTTTTTAATTATGAGGTTGTAGGAAGTAGCGGGAAGGGTTCGAGCACCATTGTGTTTAAAAGTTTTTAAATTTGGGAATGGGAAGACCATCCCTTTTCCAAGCTGAAACCTCAAAATCTAAAGAAAAATCTAAAATTTTGTTAAAATTTGAAAAATTCGTAAAAAATAAGTGACTTGGGGGGGGGGAATATCCATTTTTTCAATTTTAAAATAAAAATGATACATCGTTAAAAGTTGAACAATTCGTCAAAAATCAAAAAATTCATCAAAAATTGAAAAATTCATCAAAAATTGAGAAAATTTGTCAAAAATCGAAAAATTCATCAAAAATTGAAAATTTCGCCAAAAAATCGAAAATTTGTCCAAAATTGAAAAAATTCGTCAAAAATCGAAAAATTTATCAAAAATTGAAAAATTCGTCGAAAATCGAAAAAATTTGTCAAAAATCGAAAAATTCATCAAAAATCGAAAATTTGTCCAAAATTGAAAAAATTCGTCAAAAATCGAAAAATTTATCAAAAATTGAAAAAATTTGTCAAAAATCGAAAAATTCATCAAAAATTGAAAAATTCATCAAAAATTGAAAATTTCGCCAAAAAATCGAAAATTTGTCCAAAATTGAAAAAATTCGTCAAAAATCGAAAAATTTATCAAAAATTGAAAAATTCGTCAAAAATTCATCAAAAATAAAAAATTTGTAAAATTCGTCAAAAATTGGAAATTTGTGAAACATTGAAAAATTCGTCAAAAAAGTTGAAAAATTCGTCAGAAATAGAAAATTTCATCAAAAATTGAAAATTTGTAAAATTCGTCAAAAATCGAAAATTTTGTGAAAAATTGAAAATTTCATCAAATTTGTGAAAAATTCTTTAAAAATAAAAAAATAGCAAAAGTTTGAACACACTTCCCCGATTCAGGAAAGATAGTGGGTGTAGTTTCAACTTCTATAACTCCACAACTTTTCTTATGGTTATAATATTTAAAAAATTTCAAAATTTGCATACCAGGAATATCTTCATCAGTAACCACCACCATCGGATCACTTCTAGGCCCATCACCAGGAGCCGTGAAACATAATACAGTTAGATTATAGTGTCCAAATTTTTCCAAATTCCCAATATTCTCTATGATTCTCGTCGGATCTGGATAGACTCTAATGCTCTTATATGGTGTTCCTACTCCAACTTGGCCATTTTTCCATAGCTCGATTTTATAGCCCAGATTCACGCCCGGGATCATTTGTTGGTCTGGAGGATCGAAAGAGACTCGAATATCTGTAGAATTGATGATTCGAACTTCGACATTTTGCGGCGCTTGCATGGGAATGCCTTCGAGCGTGGTGACTTCAATCGGCTTACTGTACACCCCACATCCTCTTTCGTTATATGCAGCCACTTGAATTTCGTACTCTCTCCAGGTGATCAACGGCTCGATCAACGCATTTCTCGCATGTGGGTTGCTAATATTCAGCTCATTCCATTTTGCAGACGAATATCCAGCTAGACGGTATCTGATATGGTATCCCAAAATGTCACCGTTCCATTGCTCAGGTGGTGGTTGTTGCCACTGAACCATCACCGAAGATGAGGATCTTGCACTAGCGGCAACATTTCTGGGCGCGGCGGCAGGTGGCTGTTGTGGCATGGTGATGTTGAACGAAGGTCTTGATGCTTTTCCTGCACCATATTTGTTGTATGCGATCACACGGAATTCCGCGGTGGCCGATGGCTTGATGTTGTCGACCAAAGCACTGTAGCCAGCTTCTGTGGGGACGTTGTCATATGCTGTTTCCCATTCTGACCATAGTCCTAAAATGGAAAATTTGATTGGCATGTTCGATATTGGGTCGTTAGGGAAATGAGCTTTCCCAAATTGCCAGCAAGAAAATTCGATTTTTTGACCAAAATTCAATTTTTTAAAAATTTTCTATCATTAGTTTTTGGGGAAAAAATTTTCTGCGCCGTATGTCGCTGGTTCAATCCCCGTTGGAATCGAATTGTTTTTGCCTCATTTAATGAGTTGAATATTTTTGGAATGTAGCCCCAACGGACGATACATCAGTAAAATAATATACCCGTTGGCCCTAATGTCCTCATTTCAATCGAATGCTTCAAAAGCGGCGAATTCCCATCAAATCCTGGCTTCCACGACACCTTGATCTTCACCGGTACCGTATCATTCACTATAGTAGCTTGTACTGCTTGAGGCATAGATGGCTTCTCTAAAACCATTTTTCGAATTATTACACAATAGGAGGGGGCCACCCACGTGAAAAAATTTTCTTCTGGAAATGATCCCTCTAGAGATAAAAACATGCGGGAAATCCGAATTTGGCATTTTCGAAGCGAAAAGACGCTTCCTTGATTCAGGGAAGACCTGTATATTGAAGCAAAAATGCGATTTTTGTCTAAAAACGACCCCTTTTGTGCGGGAAAAATATGTGGGGAATTCGAATTTGAAATTTATAAAATTTTTCGGATTCAAGAAAAGCTGTATATTGACACGAAAATTCGAGAAAATAACACATTTTGGTATAAAAATAACGCTAGTCGCAAAAATGCGATTTTTGCGACTTTTCGCTTCAATACACAGGCCCTCCCTGAATCAGGGAAGCGTTTTCTCGCTTCGAAAATGCCAAATTCGGATTTCCCGCATGCTTTTACTCCTAGAGGGATCATTTCCAGAAGAAAATTTTTTCACGTGGGTAGCTTCCCTATTGTGTAGTAGCTTCACATTTCTTTAATTTTGTAAATTGTATCGGCAAATTGGAAAATTTCCTTGTTTTTGACATACCAATAATGTGTAACCATGCCGTAACGGACTCCTCATCGCCGTGTGAAGTGCGCACCGTGCACTTGTATAATCCAATGTTGTCGGGACCGACTTGATTGATGGCAAGACTTCCGTCATTGTTAATGGTGATTCTTCTTTGAAGGTCACCGCTAGATGGAATTTCTTGGCCCTAAAAGTTAATATTTATAAATGAGTTTTTCGTCTGTTAAATCAATGGCACAATGATGTGATTAAAAGGGTTGTAAAATGATTATAAAGAGTAGAGATCGGGAAAGTGGCCCAACCAAAATTTTGGGTTTGGCGACGACCAAAATTTTCTATTTTTTATGAACTTTTTTTCGTTGTAACAGCGATAAGGCGACCAGGAAGATTCGAATTTTTCAATTTTTACGAACTTTTCCGTTGTAATGGAGCTAAGACGACTTGGAAGATTCAATTTTTTCTAATTTTTCAATTTTTTCAGTTTTGGACGAATTTTTCAATTTTTTACGAACTTTTTTTCGTTGTAACGGCGCTAAGACGACCAGGAAGATTCGAATTTTTCAATTTTTTACGAATTTTCAATTTTTTCGAATTGATGCTCTAATATTTCAAAATTTCAATGTCACTAATCAAGTTCAATGCCATGAAATTTAACTTCAATGTGTCTCTATTGTAATTTTGCCGACAATAAATCTCCATAGCCCCCAATTTTCTTTTCCAAATTTATGAAAATTTGTCAACTTGAATTGTTGCCCGACGAACAGGTCCATTAAATTGCGTTCGAATGCGTAATTTCCACACTTGCCATTTCCCCATTCTTTTGGGCGCATTTCCAAAAGAATGACCCAAGAATGCTGGGGATTATAATTCTTCGCGAACTGAGATATCCGACCCACACGTCCACCTAACCAATTAGTCAACACTTCTCGGATTTTCCTTCATGCATTTTATAGTAGTTAGTTTGAGAGGAAATTTATGCAAATTTTTCAAAGTTTGAATCAAAATTCCAGTCCCTATTATTATGTGTGAAAAGATGGTACAAGAGGGGGAACTTAACGGTCAGTTCTTATTTGTTTAGGACATGTTCGTCCCATTCAAATCAAGGGCAATGACATAAAAGGGAAGACAACATAAAGGAAACAACTTGAAAGAGATGAGTGTTTTTAGGACCGTCGACAAAATGGGTAGAAAAAGGGGCGCGAAAATGGAAAACAATAGTTTCGAAAAATTTAATCCAAAAAATGACAAGGACTATAAAAAGGTCAAGTCCGAACGTATAAAAACTGTAACAAAAAATAACAAGTTTAAGGTTGTGGGACGAGGTGGCATCAATGGCGCAGTAGATTTCGTGTTTGACTGTTGCTCGAAAGGTCGCGGGTTCGATACACAGCTTCGTCGTTTTTACCCAAAAAATTGGTCTCAATTTTGAAAATTGAGAAATAGAATTGTCAAAGTTGAGGCCAATTTTGTGGGCAAGGGAACACCCTGTATAAAAATTACTCACATTCCTATACCAAACAGTCCAAATGTCGTTTCGATCCGCATAATCTTCGTAGACCTTGCACGGCATATGAACATTTGTGCCGATGAGCTGATTCATTGGGTTCTGCGGGCCGTATTCGATCAACTTCGAGCCGGTAACATTCACTTGAACCGTGGCTTTTACTTCTTTCCCACTACCACTATTGGCTATACACTCATAAATTCCAGAATCGGATTTTTTTGCCGCATGAATTAGCAAAGAGGTGGAATTTTTCAAAAAGTGTGGATCGTTTTGAGGAATCAGAGAGCCTAAAAATTATGCATATTTTTGGATTTTTTAAATTTTCACTTTTTATTGGGCTGTTCCATAAGTAATGTGGCTCAAAAAATACATCAAAAATCGTCATTTTTCGCGAAAAATGACCCCTCAGCAATGAAAAAATGTGGGGAATCCGAATTTGACATTTTCGAAGCAAAAAAACGCTTTCCTGATTCAAGGAAGGCTTGTGTATTGAAACGAAAAGTCGCAAAAATCGCATTTTTGCGATGCTTAGGCTTGGACATAAGCTTAGGCTTAAGCTTAAACTTAGGCTTAAGTAGTTTTTAGAGAGTTTTTTTATCGACTTTTCGCTTCAATACACACATCTTCCCTGAATCAAGGATTCGTTTGTTCGCTTTGAAAATGTCAAATTCGGATTGCCCGCATGTTTTTACCCCTAGAGGGGTCATTTTCAGAAAAAATTTTGAAAATTTTTCACGTGGGTGGCCCCCCCCCTCTCTATTGTGTAGTAGCTTTTTACTAACCATTAAAAGTCCAAGTGAGTGTAGTTTTATGCGGGTTTGAAGTTTCACATGTCAATACGATGTCTTTTCCCATTTCCGAGTCCAGTTTCTCTGGTGGTTTTACAACAAAAATTTCATCCGATTCGATGGATTTTCGTTCATCGTCCATTTGTTCGCTCTGACCATCTGCAAATTTTTACGTTATTAGTAGTATATTGGAAAGGATTATAGTCGGCAAATTTCCAGATTATAATTGGTTTTTTTTCTAACCATCTGTTTTTGAAAATACTGGAAGGTAGCCCCTACGAAGGGTATATTCCCAATAAAGTTTTCATTGTGAAAAACGCTTAAATCAGTGTGAGAGAAATTTTTTCATGTCTCAAAAATGCGCGTAATCGATTCCTTGTCTAGAAAAACCCCTAGATAGCAAGTTTCCGGCGAAAATTCGAATTTTAGTTCATTTTCGTTTCAATAATCCATCCGCTTCCCTGAATCAGGGAAGCGTGTTCATGCTTCGGGAATGTGCGCAATCAATTCCCTGCATAAAATTTTTTGGAGAATTTCAGAAAAAAATTTCATAGGTACCAAAAAATCACAAAAAGCAATTTTTACGCTACTAACTTGAGGTACGTTTTTCCACCTATCCTCCATCCCTCTTATAATATTTAATCTTTTTTCTAAAAATTTATGTGTAAAGTAATTTGTTTTGAAAAGAAAATTATCATCGTCCAATTTTCGGGTCGTTAATGTTTTCCTTGTGAGGTGCAAAAAGTGTTCTGCCTCCCCACTAACAAGTTTAAAATTCCATAACTGACCATCTGTTTTGAGCCACACAGCGGCACTGTCCGATCCGGCTTGATTTATGGCTTCACATTGATAGACTCCGAAATTCGATTGAGTTAGGCGCTCGATTTTTAATTTATCTTTATGGAAATTTGGCAGCTAAAATGAGTTTTATAAACGACAGTTGTAAAATTTACAGAGTGAGTAAAAAAGTGAATTTTTGGGGCAAAAAGAATTTTTTGGGACCTGAATATTTTTTACTAAAAATGACCCATATAGGCGTAATTTTATGCGAGGAATCGATTGCGCGCATTCCCGGAGCACGAAAACACTTCCTTGACCCTGATTCAGGGAATGGATTCGGTGTATTGACACGTAAATCGAAAAAATTTGTATTTTCGCCCGGAAAGTATCCATCTGGAGGTAATTTTATGCGGAGAATCAATTGGCACATATTCTAAGCATGAAAAAATTATCTTGACCCTGATTCAGGAGAATAGAGTTGGTGTATTGACGCGAAAAAGAAAATTTTCTTTTTTCGCCCAGACACCAACTTCATTCCCTGAATCAGGGTCAAGATAATTTTTTCATGCTTAAAAAATGTGTGCCATCGACTTCCCGCATAAAACTACCCCTAGATGGGTGCTTTCAGGATAAAATAGAAATTCTTTCGATTTTCGCGTCAATACATCAACTCCATTCCCTAAATCAGAGTCAAGGAAGTGTTTTCATACTTCAGAATTTTTGCTCAACAATCGATTCTCTGCATAAAATTACCCCTATATAGGTCATTTTTAGTAAAAAAATTTTCCGGCTCCAAAAAATTTTTCGGGCCCAAAATTCACAAAAATGCACTTTGTTTTACTCATCTTGTAGTAGTGTAGTAATGCTCAAAGCTACAAAAAATGACAAGCCTTGTCATCGGCCTCAAATATGCAAATTTTGGCCAATGTATAATTTCAACAAATTATACAGTGACTAAAATTCGTATATTTGATGCTGGTGGCATGGAGTTGCAAAATGACAAAAAAGCAAAAACCCTGAATCAGGGTTTTCGTTCTAATAACCCAAAACCATGTTCAAAGTTGACAATTTTGGTGTCATTTTTTAAGACTCGACGAGGCGAATAAAATGATACCAAAATTGAACAATGTTTTGGGTTATTGAAGCGAAAGCCCTGATTCATGTTTTCGTTCCAATAACCCAAAACCATGTTCAAATTTGATAATTTTGATATCATTTTATTCGTCTCGGCGAGCTGGATCTTTTGTAACTTTGAGCTTCACCAATTTCTAGTCAAACCAGACCTTATTTCTATTCAAGTACCATGCAAATTTCGCTCTCGGCCAAGCTTGCCGCGTCTTACATTCCATCTTAAAACTATCACCAATCTTTTTCGTCACCTCTTTTTCCAATTTCTCTTTGTTTATAATCGGTTTTTCTGGAGAAATTTTTCATTTTTTTAGTTTCCCCAAAAATCAAATTTACCATAAATTTCCAATTTTGCGTCAGCCTTTTCAATTAGACGTTCGTCCGAAGTGGTTGCTTTGCACGTAATTTTCGAATTAAAATTGCTCTTTCCCACCAAGTTGACAACATTCGACAAAATTAGGCGACGGTTGGAAAATTCGGTGCGAACTTCGAGCCCATCCACGGTGAGCTCATTCCCATTCAATAGCCAGTTGATCTCGGCCGGGAATTTGTTCCATATACTGGGGACGCATTCGAAAGTTGCAGAAGTGGATGTATCATCAAGTATGAGGATGTCTTTTGGGCGGTAGACAATGGCGAAATTTGGTGGCGCTGCATCACCAATTTCTATAACTTGACTCTTATACTCAAAAACCTTTTCTGCACTGCATACATTGAATCAGGGAAAATGTATTGAAGCGAAACGCCAGATATCATAAAATTCAAAAAACTACGATGTTCTTTTGATATTTTTCGAAGCGAAAAAAGCTTCCCTGATTCAGGGAAGGCGTATGGTGTATTGTAGCGACAAGTTGTAAAAAACTCTCCAAAAACTACTTAATTAGGCTTAAGCCCAAGCCTAAGCCTCGAAAAATGCGATTTTTGCGACTTTTCGCTTCAATACACAGGCATTCCCTGAATCAGGGAAGCATTTTTTTCGCTTCGAAAATGTCAAATTCGGATTCCCCGCATCTTTTTACCCCTAGAGGGTTCATTTCCATAAAAAAATTTTCACATGGCTCCCCCTTATTGTGTAGTAGCTCCAAATTTTTTTATCTCTGGCTTTTCGCTTCAATACATTTTCCCTGAATCAATGAACGCAGAAGATTTTCGAGTATAATTATAAAAAATCCATCATCCACACCTACCTTCTTCCACCGTATACTCCAAACTAATTGCGGAACTTTTTTCCGAGATTACTTCTACCCGATAAATTCCAAATCTTCTAGCCGCTTCCAGAATAATTAAGTCCCCATTTGCGGAAATATAATGAGTGTCATTATTAAAAATCTACAACAAAAAAGCGGTAATATTTTTATGAAAAAAATATTGTGTAAGGAAGCGTTCAAGCATGTCAAAAAATGTAACTTTGTCTGATTTTCAATAAAATCGTGTTTATTGAAACGACTGGCCATGAATAGTGATCAATCTCATCCCGAAAATCCCGGGATTTTTGGCATCCCGTCCCGAAATTTTTGAGCGAAACTTGATCCCGTCCCGGATCCCTACCTTCCCAGACTCAATCCCGTCCCGAGGCGGGATAAAAAACACATCCCTAAAAATACCCCCTCCCCCTAAGTTTTTATACCCTTTTTTTCAAATCCCGTCCCGAAAATCCCGGGAATCGATCCCGTCCCGGATCCCGAAAATTCAGCCATAGCCCATCCCGAAAAATCCCGTCCCGGCCAATAGGTCAATCCCGAACTCGGGATCGAACACTAGTCATGAAGCATAAAATTTTATTGGTCAAGAAGCAAAAAAACCAATAAAATTTTATTCTTCATAACCAATCGTTTCAATAAACACGATTTTATTGAAAATCAGGCAAAGTTACGTTTTTTGACATGCTTGAACGCAGCGTAAATCACCTCTTGCTCTTCAAATTTCCATTTCCACGTCAATTTCGAATTTGGACTGGCATTTAATGGCGGAGGTTTCAGAGTGAAATACCCGCTTGAAGGAACCTTGATTTTGTAGAAAGACTCGGGGACTTGTTTGAAGCCGTCGAAATCTATAAAATGTAAAACTAAGCGTTTTTAAAAAATGTAAAATTCAGGGTTTTCGTGTCAATGTTCAGACACATTCAACCCGTTTCGAAACGGCTAGCACCTCAAATTGCGTTTTGAGACTACTAGCGTTCACTCCTAAGTCCAAGCTAAACCAAAACCAACCTTCAGCCAAGCCAAGAATAAGCCTAAGCCCACGCCTAAGCTTAAGCCTATTTTGAATCGGCTAGCGTAAATTTTTCTGTTTTGGGGTGGGACTTCAAATTTAAAGAACCAGTCCACTCGGAAAAAAACTATGAAAAAATTCATGAAAAATGGAGCATTTTTTATTTTTACGACATGTTCTGAATCGTTTTATTTTTTGAGATAATTGAGTTTGAAATTGTTCATGTTTTCGTTGTAATACACAGATTTTTCAAAAATTGCCAACTTCAAACGCGATTATCTCGGCAACAATAACGATTCAGAGGTTGCCATAAAAACAAAAAATGCTCCATTTTTCATGAACTTTCAGAATATATAAAATTATTGAATTTGAACAATGGTTTGGGTTATTGAAACGAAAACCCTGATTTATGATTTAACTTTTCATAGTGTTTTTTTCCGAGTGGACTGCTCTTCTAACTTACATGTAACAGAAATATTAATACTAGGAGAAAAAGCTCCTCCAATACCATTATACGTATAACATTTATAAGTTCCTGAATCGATCCTCGAAATCGATGGAATCGATAAAATTAACGAAGATTTTCCCAAGCTCTCTCCATCTTTGAACCATTCAATTTGATAGGTGTCATATAAAAGTGGGCATTTGATCGAAAATTCTGTGCCTTCCAAAGGTGAATATGAGTTGTGAGGGAATTTGGAAAACTGCGGCGGTCTTCCGGTGATTATTTGAGCCAAGGAGGCATTAATTAAGTATAATAGAAAAGGTATAGAAAATAACAGGAGGCGTCGAAATCCATGTAAAAGAGGCTGTTTTATCATCACAACACATCACAGGCTAAAAAGTTATTATTTGAGTGTTAAAGTCTGTTTCACGGAGAGGTTCCATAAGCATAGCCTAGTGGAAAACATCACAGACTTCGAGTTTGAAGACCCAGGTTCAATCCCACTCGGAGCCAAAGCTTTTTGCATCGTCCAAAAAAATTTTCATCAATTTTGGATGATGCAAAAAGATTTGGCTCCGAGCGGGGATTGAAGCCGGATATTCAAACTCGAAGTCTGTGATGCTATCCACTAGGCTATGTTTCCGGCGCTTTTTGGAATCTCTCCGTGAAATAGAATTTATCTGGATAATGTTAGTTCATGAAAATTTTTAGTTTTTTATATAAAAATACTCGTTTATGGAATTTTTCGAAGCGGGGAATCGATCGCGCGCATTCCCGAAGTTTGAAAATGTTTCCTTGATTCAGGGTCAGTATATTGAAGCAAAAATCTACTTTTTTAGTTTTTTAGATGAAAATACTCGTTTCTGGGGTTTTGCGATGCAGGAAAAATCGATTGTGCGCATTCTCGAAGCTTCAAAATACTTCCCTGATGCACGCAATCGATTCCCCGCATCGCAAAACCCCAGAAACGAGTATTTTCATATAAATAACTAAAAAAGTTGATTTTGCTTCAATACACTAACCCTGAATCAGGGTCAGGAAAGCATTTTCAAGCTTAGGGAATGCGTGCAATCGACTTTTTGGCGCCACCTATTTAATTTTCGTTTAGGCAGACGCGAAAAAATGTAAACACATTCGAATTTAAACAAAATGATTTCATAGAGCAATAAAAATTCAAATCGATAGATAAAGATAAAAAAGAAGCCTACACATTTTTTCAAAATAGCAATACAAATCAAATATATCAATACAAATCAAATCGATAGATAAGGATAAAAAAGAACAAGCCTACACATATATTTCAAAACAATCCGTGAATAGAAAGAAAAAAAACTCCGACTGTTTCTATAAGATGTGCACTGTTGATTTTTTTCGTGTGGCATTTTGTCCTAGTTATCACTTCGATCGGCAGAAGGAAGTATGATTCATGTAAAGAATGGAATACACTCGACAAAGAAATTTGGGTCGTAAAATTTTTTACATAAAATGAAGGTATAACAGAAAAATACAGGGGTGTTTTAGTTAGTGTAAACAACGACAAAAAATGGAGTTGGTGTATTGACGCGAAAATCGAAAAATTTCTTTTTTGCCCGTATACCAACTCCATTCCCTGAATCAGGGTCAAGGAAGCATTTTCATGCTTCGGGAATGCGCGCAATAGGTTTCCTACATAAAATTACCTTATATGGGTCACTTTTAGTAAAAAAATTTCCGGTCCCAAAAAAATTTTTCGAGCCCAAAAATCACAAAAATTCACATTTTAAACTCACCTTATACTATTTTTTTGCTATTTTTTGCACTTGTTTTGAAAAAAATTGGTGAGTGGCAAGTTGGGACCATCCCTTGTTAGTCATAGGCTTAGCTTAGACTTAGGCTTGGGCTTAAGCTTATGCTTGGGCTTAGACTTATACAGTAAACGTTCGATAAGCGGGCCACCCTATAGGGGGGGGGACCCGTTTATCGAATTTTCGAGGGGGGGGGGCCCGCTTAACGAACGTTTACTGTATTTATTTTTTACCTCACCCTGTAAAAGTAGTATATTTGAAAAAAAACCTGCCAAAAATTCTACTCATCGGAGATAACTTTTTTTCTCTCATCCTCGCGGAAGTTAAAAATGATCGCGCTAAAAGCCTCTTCAAAAGTTGATTTTCGGACCTCAGTAAGTACTCCGGTAGACCGAGTTATACACACTTTTTTCTTTTATATCCACCAAATCGCCTCTCTCACTCGATGCTTGTCAACATGGTTGAATGTCCATGAAATTCAAACCAGTCCGTCCGTCCACACCGAACGTTTTTGCTTAAGGCACCTTTTCAAAGAAACAGAGAGAACAGACGCGTCAGATGAAATGTCCTTCAAAAATGGAAAACAATAAGAAATTCGGAAAATTTTCAAAATCCCAAAATCAAACTTCGAGGAAAGGAAGAAGAGGAGGAGACGTTTCATGAGAAAATCGAAAATCCCAAAAATAGTCAGCAAGAACTATCGTTTTGTCGTGTGCCAGAGGGGGAAGATGAGGCTGACCGATTATTCAAATGAACAAGGCTTAAGGAAAAATGAAGAAGGAGGAACATAGTGGAAAGTTTAGTCAATTTTTCAAGATTTTCTAGCAAATTTTTGGCATTCTCAAAAATTCTACTACTTTTCTAAAAACAAGAGAGGTTCTTGAAAATTTTCTTTCTATGTATTGGATCGTTCCGAAAAGTCTAAGCCTAAGCCTAAACCTAGGACCAGACGTTAGGGTCACCACAAGCTATCGTACAAAGTCATCGTACGAGTGTAAAATACACTCGTACGACGGACAAAATGGCCACAAGCTATCGTACGATGCCATCATACTGCGTCGTACGATCGTACGACAGCTTGTGGCGATTTCGTCGTACCCTTACGTTAATTTTACGATCGTACGATGACTTCGTACGATAGCTTGTGGGGCCGTCGTACTTTCGTACGATAGCTTGTGCCGTGCTTGTGGCGACCCTTAACAAACCCCACTCAACACCCCGATCACCAATTTTGGAAGGGTCAACCGATCACAAATTTTGGAAGTCGTCCAATCAAATTTTTTTTGAAAATCTTAGCCAACCGATCAAGGCTTAAGGGCTGACAAAATCTCCTTTATGGTCAACCAATCAAGGACTCAAAATTGGGGAGGGGGCGTATTTGTTATCGTCTGCCTAGGACTAAGTCTACTACTTTTTTCAAACTGCTAAAAACAAGAGAGACTCTTAAAATTTTTCTTTGAAACAGCCCATTAACCACACTGGAAAAGCCTTCAACCCACGATAATGCAACAACAAAGATTACCACTAACGAACACTTTTCATGGGAAATCGCTCCCAATTAGTGTGAATTATTTATAAAACGATTATGAGGATGGCCATTGGTCATTTCGACAGAAATTTCATGGAAACGGAGAATTGTTGCATATGAAAATTAGGTCTATAGGTTATGGGGAAGGTCTTTGTTAGTGTAAATATTATAACGGTATGAAAAAAATCATTTGGTTTTCAAATTTTCATGTCAATATGCAAATTTTGCATTTTTATACAGGTGTTCTAAGTATTGGATCGTTCCGAAAAGCCTAGGCCGAACAAGTAAACATCACGAACTTGATTTCTTCGATTTCACCCAAACATACGCCAATTTTTTACCTATAGTGGGAGTACTAAAAAGCCGCAAAAGATTTCCCCGGAAATTCCTATGAAGAGATAGAGCTCAAAATGTGGTTTTTGGGGTTAAAATTAGGGTTCAAAGATACCATCATAACTTTTTATGATTAAAATATTTTTCGCTAAATCTTTTTGCATTTATTAGAGGGTGAAAAGACGCAAATTATGGTATATTAACTTTGGCTTTAGACCTTTATCTTTATGGCTAAAAACGTATTACAAAAATACACCATTTTGTCATTTTTGTAAGACGTTTTTAGCCATAAAGGTCTAAAGCCAAAGTTAATATACCATAATTTGCGTCTTTTCACCCTCTAATAAATGCAAAAAAGATTTAGCGAAAAATATTTTAATCATAAAAAGTTATGATGGTATCTTTAAACCCTAATTTTAACCCCAGAAACCACATTTTGAGCTCTATCTCCTCATAGAAATGACCGGGGAAAAAATTTTTTGAGGCTTTTTAGTACTCCCATTATGAGTAAAAAATTGGCGTATGTTTGGGCGAAATCGAAGAAATAAAGTTCGTGATGTTTATTTGTAAGCATAAACCTAAGTCTAAGCCTAAAATTAAAATCGAATTTTTGCGCCAAAAATGAATTTTGTGAAAATAGTATTTTTTGTGAAAAATCAAATTTTTGATCTAAAATAGAATTTTTTGTGAAAAATTGAATTTTTGCCCCAAAATTCGAATTTTTACTCAAAAATCGAATTTCTAAAAAATGGAAGCGCTTTGAAGCAAAAATAACATCGTCAACGTGTTTTCCGCATAAAATTACTCCTAATGGTAATTTTTGAGAAAATTTCGAAATAAAATTTTTCGATTTTAGACCACATTCAATAGGGATATAAGAGCCTAAGTAGCTCCAAAGGTTCTGTGAAACAGATAAAATCGAATCAATTCATCAAAAATTGAAAAATTTGTCAAAAATTGAAAATTCATCAAAATCACAAAATTTGTCAAAAATCGAAAAATTCGCCAAAAGTCGAAAAATACGCTAAAAATTGAAGCATTCATTACAAATCGAAAAATTCGTAAAAAATGGGAAATTCATCAAAAATTGGCAAATTTATCAAAAATTGAAAATTTGTCAAAAATCAAAAAATTTATCAAAAATTGAAAAATTCGTCAAAAATTGAAATTTCATCAAAATCGAAGTGTGAAAAAGAAAAGTTGTAATACCTTCTGAACAACCAAATAAAAATGACAAGATAAAAAATAAAAATTTGTGTCAGAACATGAAAATTTCACAAAGTTTTTATCGAAGAAAAGTTCCACAAAAATAACAATAGCCTAAAGAGCCAATTAGTAAATAAAAAAATGCATAAAAAGGATCTAGATTAAGTGGCATGACCTATCAACCACATGCCCAAGGGCAATCTTCCAAGCAATTCGATGAAGAGACTCATAATTCGACTTATTGTTAATACCTTTAATAATAATAGGTCGCGTGCACAGGCATGCCCTAAATTTTTACTTTCATAAAAGAATGGAAAGAAGCGGCGTTGTTTTGTGCGGTGTCCACGCCCAACTCCGAGAGGAGGAATGCCCACCAAACAAGCAGCAAGCCTATATAGGAGTAAGGGTGGGTCATGTCCGAAATTAGAAGTGCGAAGGAAACGAAACAAGCTCGTAGTTCAATCGCTGAAAAGTGACCTTGAACGGGCCGCGGGACGCGAAAATGCACTAGCAAACATTTTTGTTGCTCCGCTCTGGCCGACGAACGACCACCGGCCGACAAAACCATAGGTAGTTTAGTGATATGCACAATGGAGAAAGTGTCACTCCTCTCTTTCTGTATTCTTCTCCTATGAAGCTCTCTCCTTAAGCATTAAGGAAGGTTGGAGGAATGACCGTTCGTTATTGATACAAATTGTGAGTGTGTGCCCATGCTTGATCATCCATGTGTCTTTTAGTGTGGACAGTCATGAAGAGGAGGCTGCGGCGGCGGAACGCTAATTGCGAAAATGAATGAAGAAGCATGGTTAACACAAATTGACACCTCTGGACTCGAATTGAGAACGACAAAAAACAGTTTTTGAAAATAATTTAGACGTTAATCCTAAAACATTCAACGCGCTATGTGTGTCTGTTTGTACTATCCCCACTTTAAAGGGGGTCCAAAATGTGGCCGAGTAGAAAAATTTTTCAAGAATGACCTTTCTATAGGGTAATTTTGGCTAAAAAATCCAAAAAACGCACTCAAAAAATTTCCTTGATCGTGTTTTGGGCAATTTTTTAACCTCAAAACTCATGTTTTTGGGGTTTTGATTCCCCAAAACATGTGTTTTGAGGTCATAAAATGCGCAAAACAAAGTCAAGGAAATTTTTTTTGGATTTTTTAGTTGTTTTTGGATTTTTCAGCCAAAATTACCCCTAGAAAGGTCATTCTTAAAAATCTTTATACTCGACCAAACTTTGGATCCCCCTTTAAGCCCAATTCAGTCACGACCTATACAGTCGATAGGGCTCAGTGAGAGAAGAAAAATGATACCAAGATCATGGAAGTACCCTTCAAGAATAATTTTTTAGTTCCATATCATGTTTTACGTAAGTCTTATAGTTGAAATTTAAGAATGTCGATTAAGAAGCCCTCATGGCGAAGACTATCGGTTCGTAGAAATTGCTCTCAAGTTCGATTCCCAGTAGGATCCAAAAAATTTTGCTCTTGACACAAAAGGGAGATTTAATCACAACTATCCCAATCTCGGATTGTAGCAATCCCATTCATAAGTTAAGCAACGTTAGGCCCTCAGGTTCAATCCTCTGAGGATAAAACATAAATGACTAGAGGGGGTGCTGACCCCCTCAATTCGTCGTATCGAGGAAAAAAAAATTAAAGATCAATTCGTATTTTGATGAGGTTGAACTCGTGATGTTTTAAATTTATAGTAGATCGTTTCAATAATTATATTTTTTTAATATTTGAAAATTAGTTAAAATCAAAAATAATAGTGCGTAGCTTTTGAATTTTTTTTAATCAAAAAACATCGATAGCCGGGGAGGGGGGGGGGGCAACCATCAATTCGTATTCGACCAACTTCCACCCCTTGCTTGTGCATGTATGGGATAAAATGTCGAAAAATTAAAAATTTTTATCAGGTCCCCTAAATTCGATACCATACAGTAAATTCTCATTAAGCGGGCCATCCTAGAGGGGGGCTCGCTTATCGAATTTTTATAGGAAGGCCCTCTTATCCGATGCTTTACTACAAACTATACGTAACTAAGAGTAAATGCTAATGGAAAATATATACAATGGTAAATATTACAGGGTGGCCCATAAAAAACCGCACTTTCGAGATTTTTACCTCTTCCTTATTTTGAGTATGACTTTTGATTCCGACCATCGTTTTCGATGATGTTGGTGTCGTTGGATAGTCCATAATCAGAGCTATCCAACGATACCAAGATCATGAAAAACGATGGTCGGAATCAAAAGTTATATTCAAAGAAAGAGATAAAAATCTCGAAAGTGCGGTTTTTTATGGGCCACCCTGTATTCTTAGATTTTTGCCTGATATTATTAAATTATTTATCCGTAACAAAAAACAGATCAACATGAACAAAAAAAACAACAAAAATGATTGATTCATATTTATTATGGCAATTTATTGGCATTTAGGTGGGTGATAATAAAAATCTTCGAGCATCCAAAAATCTCCAAGAGTACACGTGGTTAATGAGCTTTTTACCATAATAAATTATGTATTGTTAGCAAACAAACCAAAAAGTTCACCAAAATGTTAACAAAAATCCTGTATTTATTGTGGAGGAAGTTAAAGCTGTCTCCGATCCTGCATTTTGTTGGTCGATGATAGGAGCGTGTTCTGCCATCGGCGCTTCGACTTCTATCTCAATCGCAGTGTCGTAATCGGCAAACATTTCTAACCAAGGTTATGACGATTCCACCGACGACGTAGTCGAGGACGGTGGATCTTTGAATATGTCGAGAAAGTTGAAGCTTTCACCGATGAGTCGCTGGACCTCGATACCTGAAAATTCGGGATAAATTGGTATTACTGAAAATTGTATAACCCATCCAAAAATGTTCAATTCATAATCAAAAATAATCTTCTTCTTTCACCAAAAAGTGACACTTTCTAAGTGGTTTCAGCTTTAAAATCGCAAGTTTTAAGCTGAAAGCCCTAAGAAAAATGACAATTTCTGGATAAAAATTATACTCATATATTAAAAACGAACCATTCACCCATCGTTTCTCCTTGTCCATGCCGATTCCAACACACGGTCGCCCTTGCTGAATACAGTTCCATCAAATGTTACTGAGATTATACGACCTCTGAAGGAGACAAGCCCGGTGGTCGTTACAGGTAACTAAATTGGCAATTATATAGAGAGGGCTTAAATAAGCCGTTTTTTCAGAAGTTGAAAATTATTAAAAATTTCTTAAAACTTCGACCACAACCCAATTTGGACCAGAATGAAATTACTTAAAACATACAATGGGCGCAGGTGGAGCTATAGTTTAAAGGAAACCAACTTTTTGGTTGGTTTAAACCAACCCAGTTTATTTTGTTGGTTTAAACAACTACGTTAATTTTGGTTGGTTTAAACCAACTAATGTTGATAAACTAAGTTTTTGCTCTTTAATAAGTTCTACAGAAAGTCATTAACTAAGTTCACTAAATTTTTGCTCTTTGATAAGTTCGACAGAAAGTCGAACTTATTAAGAGACGATATCTTGAAGGTTCGAGCCTAAGTGGCCGTAGTTGAAAAAGCTCGAGCGCCATTTAATTTGACTTTATTTAGTGAGATTAACGCATGGGAAAGTTTTTAAAAGCCATTTCAAGTCAATCCGAGGAATCCCATCAGAGAAAACCTTGTCCGAAGCTCAATACCATCGATTTTACGTTGATTTTTTGAATTTTCTAACTTGTTTAAAATACCCTAGATAATTTTT
>OZJO01000018.1:0-33024 GCA_900406225.1 Acrobeloides nanus
GTATATACTAGGAATAGGTGACGCGTACGTTGAATAGGTGACACTCGAATAGGTGACACCTACGTTGAATAGGTGACACTGGAATAGGTGACGCCTACGTTGAATAGGTGACACTCGTAATAGGTGACGCCTACGTTGAATAGGTGACACTCGAATAGGTGACGCCTACGTTGAATAGGTGACACTCGTAATAGGTGACGCCTACGTTGAATAGGTGACACTCGAATAGGTGACACTAAGTGCAGTATTACCACTATGTAAAATGGAATTAAAATAAGTATAAATGCTTTGAAATTTCATGATGGTTATTAACAAATAAACAAATGAAACTTTGAACGACGTTGCATAAATTTTTGACAGAGTTCAAGTGAAAACAAATTGTACTCCTGAATCAGTTTGAATTTTTGGCATTTTATGCAAAACTTTTTTAGACTATCAATCTAAATTTTTGCTGTTAAAATTATTGCAATATCGTGGGGACTATTCGTGAAAATGGCCAAAAAACTATAAAATCTTGAATAACTTTTTTGCACTCTTCGTGCAAAAACATTGCCGCGAAGAAATTAAAGAGGGTAAATTTTCTGAGGCTCGAGAGACTCTTTCATGTAACTATGCTTAATTATAAGACAATTTTAGGACTTGCTGCCAGTGTTTGAATTTGTTGTACAACAGATTTCTGTTGTGTTGTACAGCAGAATTATTCTTGTATTGTGTTAACACAACAGAAAAAACTGTTGTGTTGTACACAACAGAATCATTCTGTTGTACAACACAACAGTTTACAACAGAATATTCTGTTTCACAACACAACAGTTTCAAACATTGCTTGCTGCATCAGAAAAGGACTATGAAAAAGTTGTTTGTAGGTATATGAGTACTAATTTCCAAGTTCTAGAAATAATCCCAGTAGGCCGAGGCAAGGGGTGGGTTGACCCACCCCTTATCGCCGGCACTAGGAGTTTCCTTACGCTTACGGAAACGCCCTTACGGAATTTGCTTACGGAAATGCCCTTACGGAGTTTCCTTACGGAAATGTCCTTACGGAAATGCCCTTACGAAAATTCCCTTAAAGAAACTCCGTAAGGGCATTTCCGTAAGGAAACTCCGTAAGGGCATTTCCGTAAGGAAATTCCGTAAGCGCATTTCCGTAAGGAAATTCTGTAAGCGCATTTCCGTAAGCAAATTCCGTAAGGACATTTCCGTAAGCGTAAGGAAACTCCTAATGCCATATCGCCGCATGAGGGTCAAATTTAGAAAACATGTCGCACTTGGGGGCACTAGGAGTTTCCTTACGCTTACAGAACAATCCCTTACGGAGTTTCCTTACGGAAATGCCCTTACGAATTGTATCTACGAGGGAAAGGAAACTCCTAGCGCCGTACTTTTTGTGTTATTAGTTAGTACTCGTGAGTACTATCGAATGGTGAAAGAATTTTTACGAAAAATTTTTTTTAGACCCATCGTACTTAAAAAATACGACGAAATAAGCGGAATTTTATCGTACTTTTTAAGTACGATGAGTCTAAAAAAAATTTTTCGTAAAAATTCTTTCACCATTCGATAATACTCACGAGTACTAACTAATAACACAAAAAGTACGGCGCTAGGAGTTTCCTTTCCGTCGTAGATACAATCCGTAAGGGCATTTCCGTAAGGAAATTCCGTAAGGAAACTCCGTAAGGGCATTTCCGTAAGGGATTGTTCTGTAAGCGTAAGGAAACTCCTAGTGCCCACTTGGGTATGATGGACGAGAGAAAAATTGTACCTGCGATACAATTTTTTATGTATGAAATTCGATACGTTTTTTTTTGCTCGACAAACGTATCGCATTTGGGTCTTCGACCTACCCCCTTGCCCATGTATGATATTTTAGACTAACCATATAATTTTAATGCGTAAAGCAGTCTTTCATCACAAACGCCTATCTTTTTACGCCAAAAATTTACAAGGTATTTTTTAATAACTCACTTTTTGATTAAAAATATATCCTTTTTAAAGATTTTATTTACTCTACTCGATATTTATCTAATGCTTCAAGCTCTACTACTTTAATTCAGAAGTATGAAGAGAAAATTTCTTCAGGCGAACTAACAGATGATCCATACCAGGTAACGGCGAGCTCCGAAGTTTTGAAGGAGGTTTCCAACCAGTGGCGTAGCCAAGCGGGGCGACTGCCTCCCCGTTCCTGAAAATTTTCCTAAGGATCCCCCTTATATTTTTCTCGATTTTAAAATTTTTGAAAACAATGCCCATTTTTTTCAATATTTTCACTAAAGAATGACATTTTTTCACCAAAATCGGTTATTTTTTGTCCAAAAATGCCATTTTTAGACCACGGTATGTACTAGTGATAGTTGTTTTTAATAGTAATCTATTCTTTTTTAGAAAGAGATTATTGTTTCCTTTGATAAGCTTCGAGAAAATATGTTAAATTATGACCCGGCCTCATCACCTAACTTATCCTCAAGTGGCCTTTGGACGAAATTTTTTGCTACACCTGAAAAAAAACCATCGCTGAATGCACCGAAAGGGATTTATTTGTATGGAACTGTTGGTGTTGGAAAAACCATGTTAATGGATATGTTTTTCGATTGTGTAGAAATTCAAAGGAAAGAGCGTGTTCATTTTCTTTCTTTTATGCAGGATTTTCATAAAGGTAGTTTTTTTATAGCATTTATTTGGGGCTATTCAAGTCTGGGGCCCCAATGACGTAAAATTGAAAAAAATTTCCAAAAAATGATCCCTTAAGCGTAATTTTTTTACGAGGAATCCAAAAAACGCACTCCCGAAGCGTACAAACGCTTCCCTAACACTGTTTCAAGCAAAATTGGAAAGCTGCGAAACAACTATTTAACTTTGCTAGAAACAGTGTCAAAGAAGTGTTTTCACGCTTCGGGAGTGCGTTTTTTGGATTTCTCGTTAAAAACTACGCTAAAGGGGGTCATTTTCTGGAAAAAAATTTCAAATTTTTTTCACTTCATTGAGGGCCTCCAGACTCTTGAATAACCCCATTTACTTTTTAGAAGTTCACAAGCATAAGTTAAGAAATCCTAGCGGTGGTAGAGGTTCGAGAGAAGTCTTCGACCCGGTCCCACCTATTGTAGAGAGCATTATTGATCGTGCTATTCTACTGTGTTTTGATGAATTCCAGGTGTTTTTGTTCGGTGAAAAAGATTGTGTTATATGAATTTTTCATAGGTAACCGATATAGCTGATGCAATGATTTTGAAGCGACTCTTCACTGAACTATTCAACCGTGGCCTTGTTGTCGTTTGCACTTCTAACCGTCCGCCTGTAGATTTGTATAAAAATGGGCTGCAAAGGCATCAATTTGTTCCGTTTATTCATTTGCTTCAAGAAAAATGCCATACTATATGTTTAGATAGTGGGAAAGATTATAGAAAAGTAAGCTTTTGATGTTCCGAAAAATGAAAGATGCTTTTGTCAGGCTGCGTTCAAGCATGTCAAAAAATGTAACTTTGCCTGATTTTCAATAAAGTTATGTTTATTGAAACGATTGGAAGCATAAAATTTTATTGGTCAAGAAACAAAAAAGCCAATAAAATTTTATGCTTCATAACAATCGTTTCAGTAAACATAATTTTATTTAAAATCAGGCAAAGTTACATTTTTAAACAACTTTTTTGAAATGCTTGAACGCAGTATCAGGCTAAAGATTTGCTAACAAATTACAAAAGGTACAGTGTATTTAAAAAAAACTGCCACATGGTCATTTTTTGGTGAAAATTTTTCCCCAAAATGTCTCATTAGGGGTATTTTTATGCGAGAAATCGATTGCGCGCATCAAAAACCCTTGAAAACGCCTCCCAGACTATGAAATATTCAATCTTCAAGTAGCTAAAAAAAATAAAAATCATATATTTCATGGCCTAGGATGCGTTTTCAAGAGGTTTCGATACACGAAATCGATTTCTCGCATAAAAATTACCTCATGAATCATTTTGTAGAAAAATTTCTTGACCAAATGGCCGTTTTTTAATACCCTGTAATTTTTATGTTATTGGAGTACGAACATACCGACCTTCTACGGCTCTGTACGGAATGTAAACCAACGAAACGATTTTAGGGTGCTAAACGTTCTGAAACGAGATTATATTTTGTTAAAAATGGTATTGATTCTGACGCCGAATTAAACGTGATCTTTAAGCAACTTTGCGCTGAAGAAAATGATGGTATTGTTTCAAGACCGTATCCAGGATTTTCAGAATTTGCAGTTTGAAGATTTTTAAAATGAAACATACGTATTCAGATAGCCCATATATCTTGGGAGACAATTTTTAGTCGAAAAAATTTTTTGACCCCTTGGCTTAGGGTCAAAAATCGACAAAAAGCTCTGGGGCTATCCCCGAATACGTATGTTTCATTTAAAAAATCTTCAAACTGCAGATTTTGAAAATCCTGGATACGGCCCTGGTATTTTCTAAGCGAGTTTATTGATAAATTCTGTTTTTTTATAGTAGTCCGACCAAAAACTATCAACATATTGGGAAGAAATATTCGAATTGAAAAATGTTGTGATCGAGTTGCTGATATGACTTTTGATTCGGTAAATTGGTACTAATGGGCCGGTTCTGAAACAACTCGAGTGGGTCGCGGGAGTTCTGACTTCTGCCCGTGACCCACTCGAGTTGTTTCTCGAACCAGGCCAATCAGTAGCGTATCCAGAACCCGATTTCGGGGGGGGGTGAGAGTGGAAATCAATTTTTTGTTTTTTGGCCAGGCGAAAGTTTTTTAAAGTGATCGTTTTTAAGTTGAAAATGACGATTTTTTGGTAGAAAAAAAAGCTAAATTTGGTCTATTTTTGTTAAAAAATTGGACAATTATGGTGAAAAAATGGAAAATTTTGGTTATTTTTGATGAAAAATCATAACGGAGACCATGATTTTTGAAACAAAAAATTTCAAAATTTTGGGCATAAGGGCGACCATTAGGATTTTTCTCAATTTCGGGGGGGGGGCGCCTTCTTCCCCTAAATACGCTACTGGGGCCAATTTTATAACTTGTTATATTAACCCATTTTTTAGCTTTGTGGTCAGCCGCGTGGCGCCATGGATTACTTAGCGATAGCCAGAGTCTTTCATACGGTGATCATTAGAAATATCCCCGTCTTTACCCAACAGAATCTCAGTGAAGCACGAAGGTTTATTATGTTGATTGATACTTTCTATGATCAAAAGGTCCGCGTGGCGATCAGCGCCGATTCCGAACCGGAGCACTTATTTCGAATTGATGAGTCGAAAATAGAACTATCGGATGCTCAGAGAATGTTAATGGACGATCTAAATATCCATCAAAAACATGTAAATTTCTTGAAAATTTTTTGTCATATCCCCCTCATTTAGGAAGCTGCTTCAGCGAACGTTTTTACTGGGTCCGAAGAAATTTTCGCCTTCGATAGAACTGTTTCACGGTTGAATGAAATGCAAACGGCTACTTATTGGTCTTACAGGAAACCAACTTCAATATCTTAGCATTAGATTGTTGTATAGAATGGATTTATATAGGATTTTTGGTACTTATGCACTATCCCAAAAAAAATTTTTTTTGCTTTGGTTTAGGTTAAAAGCTTAGGTCTAAGCCTAGGCCTGGGATACTGCATAAATTATGCAGAATCCCCCTCCCCCTCCTAGGGGGGATAGTGCATAGGTGTCGGATTTTTGTATAGGATAATATAGTTTGACTAGTTTAGTATATCTAGAAATAGTTGTCTAGTTTTGTATATCCTGCGCTAAATTCAAAATCGCTTGATTTTTTTATTGAGTATACAGTGCGTCTCACGTATATTCACACTCTATACTTTTGATCATATCTCGGATGAATAAAAAAAGGTTTTTCGATGGGAGTTTTTAGATGATAGCTGATGGAAAGCTGAATAAATCCAGTAAAAAATTTTGAAATTGGCATATTTTAACATTTTTATTTTTCACTTTAAAGTTTTCAAACTCGATTTTCTCCATCTTAACAAAATGCTAGAAATTTAATTTTTTATGAGAATATAGAGCTTTAATCCCTCTAACATGCAAAAAACCGTATATAAAAATTATTGAACAGTTCCGAAATATTTGGCTTTGAAGCTGATAGTCAAAAAATGAGACAAAAACAAAATGACGCACTCGGTAATCAAACCCTCGACCTTATGGCTGCTATCCGAACGCGCTAACCACTACACCATCACCACAAGTTAATCTAGGCTTTTATTTTTTTAAATGGGCTCGATTTTTTGCTGTTTCATAACTTCTGTTTAATTTAAGTACGATTTTTTAACAAAAGATCTAGGAAACAAGTAGAGCTGGGAAAACCGATAAAAGTGGTTTCGATTTTCCAACTTCTCAGGTTTCGATTTTACAGGGTGAGTCGAAAAGGGGCTGGCCCCGGAGCTTTCCGACCTCTGGGCTCACCTTGTCAAATCGAAACTCGAGAGGTTGGAAAACCGAAACAATTTGTATCGGTTTTCCCAGCTCTACTTTCTTCCTAGAACTTTTGTTTTAAGAAATCTTGCTTAAATTAAACAGACAATCTTAAACAAGCGATTTTTTTAATTCTCTGTGCTTAATTCTAATCATTTATATATATTGCTTTGTTCTACATTTTATTGTTTTATACTCAATATAGATTTCTATTCATAGAGTGATTCTAGTTATAAATCTACAGGGTGTTTCCATGATTTGTCTGGATTTAAAACTGCAATATGCTTTGATTAATCTAGGCTTTTATAGAAAAAATATTTTCTCAAAATTTTCTCAGAATGGCTTAAAATAACAGAATATACCGGAAATTTGAAAGGGTATTCCTGTGCTAAATCCGAACAAAAACATCCTGTACATTAAAAGGTTTGCAAAGAAATATCAACTTTCTTCTAGTTGAACTCGTTAATGTGTTGAAAATGCATTGGTAAATCTCTTAGTATAAAAAAGCACGAGTCGGCGTTGATTAATCTCAATTTGAGGCTGTACGTTGAAAGGATGGCACTCTCGTTTAAGTGAATTTCCATGAGTTGAGAGTGCCTACTTGAAAGCAGCCAAGTCAAACTAATTTCATGGCATTTTTAGTCGGCTAATGATATTCCAATGATCAATTTCAAAAATAATAGAATACTCTACTATCTATAAATAGATAATGAGTCTAAAAATGTTTATATGAACACGTGGCACAATTGTGTGTCGAAAATGTTTGTGAGCATCAGGGGCTTTCAGATTTTGAAATTCGCATAAAAATCGAGTTCAATTTGAACCTATCGAATTTTCAAAAAGTTCCTTCACAAACTCCCTGCTTTATTAAATAAAACAGGGGGTTTGTGTTGAAACTTGAAAATTCGATAGGTTCAACTTGGACTCGATTTTTATGCGAATTTCAAAATCTCAGGGCCCTGGTGCGTCGTTATACTTTTGTGGAGTTGAAAAATGGGTGTTTTACGAGTTTTGGGGTACAAAAAAATTTTTTTCATAATATGGTTTTCAGCCATCACAACGGACAACGAATGGAACGGACAAGACTTGTCCATGGTCAAGATGGACAATCCATAGAACGGACAAGCCTTATCCTCCTCATTTGTTGTCCTTCTTGACCGCGGACAAACCTTGTCCGTCCCACTCGTTGTCCGACTTGTCCGTCCCATGATTTGTCCGTGTTGTCCAGCCGTTATGTCCGGACATTTATTGTCTGGACCAGGGCGCATCCCTGACACCCACTGACCACTCTTTTCATTTCACACACGTGAAACTCAGGCCAAGCTAACGTAGGAAACGGAACCAATAGAAAAATACTATTCCATCTATACACATACATTTTCATTCCTAAAAATATGCCGCGCAACAACGGCAATATACACGCCTACTTGTTTAAGCTAGAAAAGAGAGAGAGAGAAAAACGCTTGTGCTCGATTCTCGATGGCATTGCTCCCACTTTGCGGTGTTTATTAGTCGTAAGAATATATATACTCTTGGCCATAAAAGAATGCCCCCAGGCAGCTGAGTTTGAGTGGGCATGATTTGAAAATTGCTTATTTACTATGTTTTATGTTTACTCAGTTTTTTTTTATTTTAGGTAATTTATTTTCCTGTCATATACTGTATTTTTCCTATCACGAAGAGAGTAACTAGTTTTGGGCAAAAAAATTTGCGATTTTCGCTTCAATATACAGGCCTTTTTTGAATTAGGGAAATTTTTTGTAACTAATTTTAGGTAAAAAATTTTTTGCCCAAAGCGTTAAAAAAAATATTTGAAAAACACTATTGTCCTCCCATGTCTCTAAGACAGGGTTGCCATAAGTATTTTTTAGAAAAAAGCAAATCTCTCTCTAAAAAATCATTTTGTCGATTTGGCAGCCTTTTTTGGTCAACTCGCGGAGCGTCTCGATTTTTTTGTATCCCTTTTTAAAGCCTATTCACACAACTGGGACTCGAACCCTGAACCCTTCGATTCAAGAACAATACTCTATCTAGCTGCGCTATTCCTTAAAGGACCAGTCCAGTAGGAAAAAGTTGCCCAATTTTTGTTGATATTCGGAAAGTTCATGAAAAATGGATCATTTTTTTTATTTCTACGGCATGTCCTGAATCGTTGTAGTTTTCGAGAAAATTGCGCCTGAAATTTTGAGTTTGTCTACATGTTTTCGTTGTAATACACAAAGTTTTTTGAATTTTTTCGGCAGAAAAATCGATTTTTGCATCGATTTTTTCAATTTTAATAAATTGAAAAAAAAATTTTTGTCAAAAATCGAATTTTGGTCGAAAAATTGAATTTTTGTGTAAAAATCGAATTTTTTTGGTGAAAAATCGAGTTTTTGTTCAAAAATCGATTTTTTCAATTTTCACAAAATGAAAAAAATAAATTTTTGTGAAAAATCGAATTTTTCAACAAAAATCGAATTTTGGTCGAAAAATTGAATTTTTTTTGTGAAAATCGAATTTTTGCTCAAAAATTGAATTTTTGATCGAAAAATTGAGTTTTTGTTCAAAAATTGAATTTTGCTCGATAAATTGAATTTTTTTTGTGAAAATCGAATTTTTGTTCAAAAATCGAATTTTTTGTGAAAAATCGAATTTTTTTTTGTGAAAAATCGATTTTTGCATCAATTTTTATAAAATGAAAATAACAATTTTTTATAACTAAATGAGACGGACAAAATGACACCAAGATTATCCAATTTGAACATTGTTTTGAGTTATTGAAACGAAAATTCTGATTCAGGGTTTTCGTTTCAATAACCCAAAAAAATGTTCAAATTGAATAATTTTGGTGTCATTTTTTCGTCGTGGCGAGCTATAAAAAATGTCTACACTGTTCATTCTATGAAAATTGAAAAAAAAATCGATTAAATATTCAAAAAAGTTTGTGTATTACAACGAAAACATGTAGACAAATTCAAAATTTTCCCGAAAACTACAACGATTCAGAACATGCCGTAAAAACAAAAAATTCTCCATTTTTTATTAACTTTCCGAATATTAACAAAACATGGTAACTTTTTTCCGAGTGCACTGGTTCTTTAATCCGTGACAAATCATCCTAGAGTCCCCACTTCCTGCTTCTGAATCCTAGCTACGAGTATGGATCGTACCAAATGATGTTGACATTTAGCCCCATAATTAATTAAAATTTCATTATCTCAATGAACAAATGTTTAATCCGTCGAAAGAAGAATGGCATAGAAAATTAAAAATTTTTCTATGCCTACAAAGTATTTTTTTCAAAAACAAATTCACATAACACATAGCACATTTTCTTTAAAGGCTTGTATATTGCAACGAAAACATGAGGAAATTGGTAGTTTCTCATCACTTATGTAATCTTAACACATTATGGCCATCCTATTGCGTGATTCGTGCTCGTGGATAGAACGAACGTCCGTCGTTGAAACTAGTTTTGGCCAACGGCGATTGTTGAGGAAGGCCCAGTTTTTTTTGTCATTTATTTATTGTCCGAAGATTGCTTTGTGTTATTGAATTCCTGGTTTTCGAATTTCCTCGTTTCTTTCCAAATAAAAGTATGTCGGGGATATGCTTTTAGTTGTAACTCAATAGGCTTCCATAGTTCGTTCCGCTGAAAAAGTCTGAAAAACATACACAAACTCCCTTATGGTTTTGAGTCAATTCGAAAAAATTTGAATTTGAAGTCCATTTTTGACGGAATGAGAGAACTGCTTCTACCGATATCAAATCGTTCCCATCGTTGAGGATAGAGGGAAGGGGGGGGGGGGTAATTGTCGGATAATTTTTTAAATTTTTTCAAAAATTAATTTTGTTGAAAAATTCTAATTTTTTTCAAAAATTAATATTTTTTGTCTAAAATTCAATTTTTTTCAAAAATTAATATTTTTTGTTTAAAAATTCAAATTTTTTCAAATATTCAAATTTTCTCAAAAATTAATTTTTTTTTTGTCTAAAATTCTAATTTTTTTCAAAACAAATTTTTTCAAAAATTAATATTTTTTTCAAAAATTTAAATTTGTTTAAAAATTCAATTTTTTTCAAAAATTAATATTTTTTGTTGAAAAATTCTAATTTTTTTCAAAAATTAATATTTTTTTCAAAAATTCAAATTTTTTCAAATATTCAAATTTTCTCAAAAATTAATTTTTTTTGTCTAAAATTCTAATTTTTTTCAAAACAAATTTTTTTCAAAAATTAATTTTTTTTGAAAAACTCTAATTTTTTTTCAAAAATTCTAATATTTTTCAAAAATTCTAATTTTCTCAAAAATTAATTTTTTTTGTTGAAGAATTCTAATTTTTTTCAACAACAAGATCATAAAATTTTATATTCATTTGAATTTTCTTCGTCGAACCATTTTTCCACCTTTTGTAACGTCATGACATGAGCTTATAAAAATCATAATTGATCTGCCAAACTGAAAATGTTCATGATCGGTTTGTTCTAATATCAAAGGAAGTGCTATATAACCCTTTTATGATAATGTTTACAACGTGTTATAAAAATTTTTTTACGATGTTTTCCGGCTTTTTCTCGCTATTTTTATACATACTTATAGAGCTTAACTCTCTCCCGGACGTGCTCGTTTTTTCTTCTTCTTTCGTTTCACTGATCACGAACCTAGCTTATCAATGTGTTGATTGTGCGAGGGACAAGCCGGTTCAGTGCTCTTTTATGGCACACCGAGCTGGCGAAATAATAGTTCCGTAACATCGGACGTCGACTTCTTATCAGGAAAAACGGAACTCGGCCTCGAGAGAGAGAATTGTTCGCACCGGTCCTTCTTCTTACGTCAATAACAAGAACACCTCATTGCATTTTTTCAATTTCTCTCTCAGCTGCTCGAAAATATTTTTATTTTTTATGGTGAAAGAAGATTTCTGTTCTGATTTGTAGTATGAACAGGAAATTGCTGGGGATTTTATCTAATCTAGAAATTTTTTAAGTGCCCAACCCAGTGTTTTGATAGCCTAAATGACAACGCTTTCTCACTTCGAAATTTTTTTCTCTTGCAATTTTCACACCTTCAAAGTGTGACCAGTCTACTTTTGATGCGATGTGATAGAGCACAAAATTTGGAGCATTTTTTGCTTTTATGGTATTACTTGAAAATCTAACCGTAAGGCACCATTTATACTTCCGTCGCGTCGCGTCGCGACAATGCATTTTTGTGTCGCGCGACACGTCGCGAGTTGACGCTTATAGTCTGTCGCGCTACACGTCGCGAGTTGACTCTTTAGTATGTCGCGCGACAGACTTGCGACATCGCAGGCTGTCGCGCGACAGCAACTATATTTTATGTTTTATTAAATCATTTCAATAAACAATCTTATTGATCGCCAAGCTCTTCGTTTCAATGTTCAAACTTGTTTGAAATTTTTTTCGCTACAGCATTTGTTTATATTTCGCCGAGACGAATCAAATGACACTAAAATTATTGAATTTGAACAATGTTTTGGGTTATTGAAACGAAACCCCTGATTCATGGTTTCCGTTTCAATAACCCAAAACATTGTTCAAATTCGATAATTTTAGTGTCATTTGATTCGTCTCGACGAGTTATAAAAAACGCTGTATTTATTTTTTTCTAAATATTCAAGGATTTTGAATTTTATAATGTTTTTGTTAAATCGTTTCAATAAACAATCTGATTGATCCACAAGGTCTTCGTTTCAATGTTCAAACTCGTTTGAAATTTTTTTTCGCTCATAACTTTTTACGATTAGACGTTCAAGTAGTGCAGTAAAAGCAATTTTGTGCTTTATCTTTTGCTCTAAAAGCACAAAAGGCTCTAGACATTTTGTGCTTTATTGCATCAACTCCCCCAAAAGTAGTCAGTGGTCTTTTAATAATTTCAACTTTTGAACTCCCCTGTCCAAATGTATAACAAAAAATCCGAGTTTCCTTCTTTTTNCCCCAAAGTAGGGAGTGGTCTTTTAATAATTTCAACTTTTGAACTCCCCTGTCCAAATGTATAACAAAAAATCCGAGTTTCCTTCTTTTTAAATTCCTTGAGTCAAAAAAGGTTTCATGCATTCGCGAATATTTGCACTTCTTGAGGCTGTCTCCATTGGCCATAGAAAAGCCCACCAACCAGTTGGACCCTCTCGGGCGTTTTGTTCAGGTGGTCCATCCGCTGTCTCACTTGTGAAATTAAGACCAAGTGCACACCGGTAGTGTTTCGTCTTGTTGGCTACAATTTTTTCAAATTTGTCGGAGCTGGTTCATTGTTGAAAAGGCACTTATCATGGTCAAAAAGTCGAAAATTTTTTTAAAATCAGCCGAAAACATCCTATTAGGGGGTTTATTTTTATGCGAGAAACACATTGGTTATTTTTGCGTGAAGATAAATAAACAATTCTGAAAAACTTCATTGTTTTGGGTTATTGAAACGAAAACATGAAACATCAGGGTCGATCATTTTGACGTCATTTGATTCGTCTTGCCGGGTTTTATAATCTTTTTTGATAACATCACCAATGTGTAGGAAAAAATTCGTATCGTTTCATTCTCTTCGTTTCATTCGATCGTTTTATTCGTATCGTTTCATTCATATTGTTTCATTCGATCGTTTCATTCGAGTCTATGCCTAAATTTTTTTTAACAGTAATTAATTGGCAGTGTTCTCTCTCTTATGCATTATGTTTATCATCAAATGTTTAATTGTCTTACGGTTCTATTGAGATCTATTGTTGTCCTATCGGTTTTCTTCTCCCAAAAACATTTTACATTTCCGGAAGTCATTTTAAAGATTAAATCTGTAAATTTCTGAATTTTTTTTGATGACTTGTACTTGGAAAGTGCAAAATCGCTGAGTTTTTTTAGGGGGACTAGGGATGCACAAGTTACAATAAAAGTGAAAGTTTTTTTGTAACTTGAGCATCCCTAGTAGCCATGAAGTTTAAGCTTAACCCTAGGTTTGGGCTTAAGCCTAAGCTTAAGCCCAAGCCTAAGCTTAAGCCTAGGCCTAAGCTTAAGCCTAGGCCTAAGCTTAAGCCTAAGCTTAAATATCGCGGTGTTAATCAACTTCATTGAGCAAGAGATCCGAATTTTTTGTTCATTTTCGCTTCAACACGCTACCCTGAATCAGGGGCAAGAAAACATTTTCACTTTTCTAAGACATGCGCAATCGATTTCCCACATCAAATTACCCATATACGTTCATTTTTAGAAAAATTTTTTCCAAAATGCATGAAAAAATCATGAAAATTCCACCTTTTTTTGGGACACCCTGTAGAATTGGATTGCGTCGTACCCCCAGCATTTTGCACGTTTCTACTGGCTAACAACAATGTGTTTCTCTTTTAAAAGCATGTTGCAGGCTTGTGTAAACACCTTTCGCAACATGATGCGCAAAACAGCTTATTTTGTAAATTAGTCCTTGTTTTGTTTGTTTATCTTTTCATGCACTTTCCAACTGTTGTCCTGCTCATGGGATTTTCGGGTTGAAGAGAAAAAAAGGCGTCTCAATGCTTATTCACCGGCTGCATTTTGGCTATCCGAATAAATGTGTCCATGTGCTTTTTTGGTCCAAGAGATTTTTGTTGCGAGACGGGCCTAAGCCGGATTGTCGAAAACGGCTATTATATTTGTAGTCTTGGTGGATTTCCGAAGTTGTTTCAGAAAAAACATAAAAGACAAGACCGGATTTAGGAGTGCACCAATCTCGAGCTTTCGGGATTAATCAAAGAAGGTGGTTCGGCTTAGAGCACGAATTAACGATAAGGTTTCCATAATCCGTTGGCCCATAAGTATAGGGAACACTGCATCTATTCAATTAAAGATTATAGGAGGAATGTGTGGGGTATTCCTTTCTTATATCTTTTTAATTTTGTCATCCTTTTTAATAGGACCAGTCGAGTGGGGAAAAAGTTACTTGAAAAAAGTTTTTTGTATAATATTCGGAAAGTCCATGAAAAATGGAGCATTTTTTGTTTTTACGGCATGTTCTGAATCTTTGTAGTTTTCGAGAAAATTGCGTTTGAAATTGCTCATGCATTTCGTTGTAATACACAAACTTTTTGATTTTTTTGCGAAAAAATCGATTTTTTCAATTTTCATTGTAGCAGTTTTTTATAGCTAAATGAGACGAACAAAATGACACCAAAATTATCCAATTTGAACATTGTTTTGGGTTATTAAAACGAAAACCCTGAATCAGAATTTTCGTTTCAATAACCCAAAACAATTTTCAAATTGGATAATTTTGGTGTCATTTTGTTCGTCTCATTTAGCTATAACAATTGCTACACTATTCATTTTATGAAAATTGAAAAAATCGATGCAAAAATCGATTCAAAAAATTCAAAAAAGTTTTTGTATTACAACGAAAACATGCAATTTCAAACGCAATTATCTCAAAAACTACAACGATTCAGAATTTACCGTAAAAACAAAAAATGCTCCATTTTTCATGAACTTTCCGAATATCAACAAAGATGGCAACTCCCCCCTCCACTGGACTGGTCCAGCCGGAAAATTTTTTGCCATAATTTGTATATATTCAGAAAGTTCATGAAAAATTATCATTTTTTGTTTTTTCGGCACCCCCTGAATCGTTGTAGTTTTTGAGAAAATTGCGTGTGAAATTTGAATTTATGTACATGTTTTCGTTGTAATACACAATCTTTTTTGAATTTAATTTTTTCTTTTAGATGGAAATCCTGAGCCACGAGCCGCAATCATCGGCTCAGAAGAACAGCTCACGCACTTCACATCCACCACTTCGACGAGTCCTTGCACAAAACCCCCATAACAGCATTGTAGAAAGTGGAGAAAACAAAAATGCACACCATCCGTTGTTCACCTCGACTAAATCTAACCCCACAACATTAAAACCTGATCATCATCATCACCACCACCTCAATAACAGCTATAGACAACCGGCATCAGCAACACAGAGCGACGCTTCCCAACCAGATTCGTGCTATTCGAGCTGCTCGGAGGAATCGCATGCGTCGTTATCACGAGAGCCGAGTGATTCGTCGCAAGAGCTCCATCTGTGCTCATCTACTTCGGCATCATCTTCGAGTCTAGTCGGTTCCGGCTCGAGCACACTAATCTCATCCAGCTGTTCTGGGAGTTATGCCGAAGAGAGTTTGGTGGATTTCGCCACAAAACTGGGATTTAGTGAAGCGAATTTGCGGATAGTTCTTGAAAAGTTGGGTTCAAATGCTGGACAGGTAATTTTTTTTGCAAAATGAAGATTTTTGAAACTTCAAGGACCAGTTTGGTCGGAAAAAAGATGCCAATTTTTGTTGATATTCGTTCATGAAAAATGAGCATGTTTTGATATTACGATAAATTCTAAATCGTTGTAGTTTTCGAGAAAATTGCGTTCGAAATTTTGAATTTGTGTATTACAACGAAAACATGTACACAAATTCAAGATTTCAAACGCAATTTTCTCGAAAACTACAACGATTCAGAATTTACCGTAAAAACAAAAATGCTCCATTTTTCATGAACTTTTCGAATATATACAAATTATGACAACTTTTTTTCCGAGTGGACTAGTCCTTTAAGTTTCAAAAATTTTCGGGTCGAATTGGTCTGGATATCGACACGAAAACCCTGAATTTGAACTTTTAAAAATAATTCATTAAAAATTCAAAATCTTGACAACTTGCGAAAAAAAGTCATAGAATATTTTTTTATAACTCGCCGAGACGAATAAAATGACATGAAAATGATTGAAATTTGAACATGTTTTGGGTTATTGAAACGAAAACCCTGATTCATGTTTTCGTTTCAATAACTCAAGACATTTTCAAATTTCAATCATTTTTGTGTCATTTTATATTTGTTATACAAAAAAAAATTTCTTTTTATTTACATTCCATCTTTCATATATAATCTTTTGTTTTAATTTGTAGGATCGCGTATTAGCAGAATTAATCAAGCTCGGCAAAGCTTCCTCGACTGACTCCCGAAGCCGATCAAGTCCACGGCCATCTTCCGAGGCAGCAACAACAACACCTCGGCTAAGATCCATAGTAATCGATGGCTCGAATATAGCGATGACGTAAGAAATATATTCTTAAAAGAAGATTAACTTCTTTACAACGCCAAATAATCATTTGACGTCTTTTATATAAATTAGAACAACCTTAATGACCAAAATTTACGTAATTTTTGACGTAACTATATAAATCTATATATTTTTGTCCCCAATGGGCTTAAAGGACTCGAAAAAAAACACTATGAAAAATTTTTCCGGGGGCGGAAAAAACACTATGAAAAAATTTTATATTCGAAAAGTTCATGAAAATGGAGCATTGTTTGTTTTTACGCCACCCTCTGAATCGTTGTAGTTGTTGAGAAAATTGCGTGTGAAGTTGGCGATTTTTGAAAAATCTGTGTATTACAACGAAAATATGAACGCAGTGAAAATTCGTTCCTGAATCAATAAAAGTTGTGTATTGATGTGAAAATTTAAAAAAGTTTTTCCGCTTTATCGACTTAAGAAAGCTGGCAAAAATTTTGAATTTTCGCGTCAATACATAACTTATATTGATTCAGGGACGAATTTTCGACATAGACAAGAACGGGATGAAACGATAGTCCAAACAACACATGAACGGGATGACCAAGAACGGGTCGACAATTGTGCTTGTAATTCCCTTCATCGTTCTTGTGTATGCCGAATTTTCACTGCGTTCATGTTTTCGTTGTAATTCACAGATTTTTCAAAAATCGCCAACTCCAAACACAATTATCTCGAAAACTACAACGATTCAGAGGTTACCGTAAAAACAAAAAATGCTCCATGTTTCATGAACTTTTTGCGCCACCCTGTAACTTTTGAGCATGAGAACTCAATTTTTCATTTCTAGGCACGGACGTAAGGAAGTCTTTTCTTGTCGTGGCATAAGAGAATGTGTAAATTTCTTTGTCAAACGTGGCCATTCCGATGTTCTCGTCTTCGTTCCTCATTTCCGACGTGAAACACCTCGAGCCGATTGCCCGATCACTGATCAAGTTCGTAGTACTTTTTACAAAAAATTTTTAAAAATTTCTTTAGCACATCCTTATGGAGCTGGAATCCGAGCAGCGTCTAGTGTGGACGCCTTCACGACGGGTTGGTGGTCGGCGTATTGTCTGTCACGATGATAGATATATTTTGAAAACAGCCGAGGAGAAGGACGCCGTTGTTGTTTCAAATGATGAGTACCGAGATTTGATCAAGGAGAACCCACAGTTTAGGAATTTGGTTGAGCAAAGGCTATTGATGTATTCGTTTGTGGATGGGAAGTAAGGCATAGTTTTGAGGCTGTCCTGATATAACGTTATCAAAAATGCACTAGCGTTATCAACTTTTTGTGGAGAGGGCTGACCCCCCCCCCCCCCCCCAACATGATAACGTAATATCTGGCTGGCCCTTTTTTGGCTATCATGCTCATAAAAAAATTTAGATTTATGCCACCGGACGATCCATTAGGCCGTCGTGGCCCCACACTTGATCAGTTTTTAAGTTTCGGTCCGACAGCAACAAATGCACAAATCTGTCCGTACGGAAAGAAATGTACATATGGCAACAAGTGCAAGTATGTCTAATATAGGGTGTATAACAAAAAAAAACCGAAATCTGGGCAATGTTTTCATGTTTTTTTTAACCCGAAAATTTTTTTCTTCAAAAATGACCTTTGAAAAGCTTGAAAAATGCTTCCCTGACCCTGAGTAGGGAATCGGAGTGTGTGTATTGAAGCGAAAATACTTAGATTTTCTGGCTGAAAATGACTTTCTGGGGTTAATTTGATGCGAGGAATCGATTGCGCGCATTCCCGAAGCTTGAAAATGCTTCTCTGATTCAAGGAAATCAGTACATGTTCGATTTTCGCTTCAATACACACATTTATTTTCCTGAGTCAGGATCAAGAAAGAATTTTCAAAATTCGAGAATGCGTGCAATCAATTCCCCGCATGAAATTACCCCCAGAAATATGATTTTGAGGGAGAAATTTCAAAATTTTTCGATTTGTGCTTCAATACAAAACACTCATTTCCCTGAATCAGGGAAGAGTTTTCAAGCTTCGGGAATGCGCACAATCGATTCCTCGCATCAAATTAGCTCAGGGTCATTTTTGAAAAAATTTCGAGTTGAAACATGAAAAACACTGTAATAAAATTAGAAAAAATTTCTCAATACATCGAAAAAATTTAGATACTATCATCCAGATCGCCCAAATGGCTATCGAATGAGTGTCACGGATCGTTTGTTGAAAGAGAAAAATAACAAAAAGTTGAACCTGGCTGCAAGTAAGCTTGGAAAAAAGCGTTTGAAAAAAACTTTAATTTTTAAGGACCGTCGATGATATATGAGAGCCAAATGGCGAGTCGACCATCGCCGCTGCAAAATTGTCAAGCGGTTCTGGCCATGCACAACTCTATCGGCAGGACACAATCGTTAAATTTGCCTTTGGGTACAAGTCCACCCAATGGTAGGAATAATATGCACAGCGATAGTCATCCAAAGGCTGAAAATTTGGTATGTGGAGTTTGGAAAAATTAGCAGTAAAAAAAGTTGTCATGTTGTGTATATTCAAAAAGTTAGTGAAAAATGGAGCATTTTTTGTTTTTACGGCATGCTCTGAATCGTTGTAGCTTTCGAGATAATTGCGTTTGAAATTGCATGTTTTCGTTGTAATACACAAACTTTTTTGAATCGATTTTTTCAATTTTCATAAAATGAATATTGTAGCAATTGTTATAGCTAAATGAGACGAAAAAAATGACACCAAAATTATCCAATTTGAAAATTGTTTTGGGTTATTGAAACGAAAACATGAATCAGAATTTTCGTTTCAATAACCCAAAACAATTTTCAAATTGGATAATTTTTGTGTCATTTTGTTCGTCTTGGCGAGTTATAAAAAATTGCTACACTGTTCATTCTATAAAAATTGAAAAAATCGATGCAAAAATCGATTTTTCTGCAAAAAATTCAAAAAAGTTTGTGTATCACAACGAAATGCATGAGCAATTTCAAACACAATTATCTCGAAAACTACAACGATTCAGAATTTACCGTAAAAACAAAAAATGCTCCATTTTTCATGAACTTTCCGAATATCAATGGCCCTTTTTTCCCACTTGAGACTGATCCTTTAAATGAACTTTTTTTAGCCATCTTTCCCCCAACAATCCATGTACACTCATCACGAAATGTCCTCCCAACCACAAACTCAACCTTTCTCTATGTCTTCGATGTGGACATCCCTTCATATGGCCCAGCATACAGCATTGAATCGGAATTTCTCAGCTCCTCTACGAAACCCCGAGAGCCCTCCAACATCGCTCCACAGTCCCGCTCAATTCTGTAGCGATCCATTTAGTCGTAGCAACTCCCTATCCGACATCATGTTTATGCAGCAACATGGCGCTGGCGCTTTCACTACACCACCACCACCCATTCCATCTCATCTAGTGCAAGGAGAATTAAGAAATTGTACATCGGAGACATCACATATGTTTGCACCATCAACAGCTGTGTGGGGAGAATCTGAATATAGTGTTGGGCCAATATGCCGGTATGGAAATTTTTGAAACGCAAAATTAAAAAAAATTTTTCAAAATTTTTTGTACTTCGGAAGAGGTGACTAAGCTTAGGCCTAGGTCTAGGCCTTATACATGTACAAACATGCGTTCCGAAACTAAGCGAGGAAAACGTTGATCGCGCTTTAAAAACATGAACTTCGAATTCTATGCTAAAAATTACCCATATGGAATGTTTGAGCGAAAATAAAAATTTTTTTCGATTTTCGTGCCAATACACCAACTACATTCCCTGAATCAGGGTCAGTGAAGTGTTTTCATGCTTCGGGTCAAGGAAACGTTTTCATGCTTTTTCTGAACCCTTATGTTCGGTCACCTCTTCCGAAGTAGTACCAAATTTTTTGCAAAAAATCCTACCGTTGTAAAACGAACGAATTTTTAGAACTCAACAAGAAATGCGAACTGTTCCGGATGAAAAAGATCGCCGTTTGAAGCTCCAGTATCATCTATGTCAACTTTTCCCCGAAGCTACCGTCATCGCGGTGATGAGCGCCCATCCGGACGAAACCAACCCACAAAAGCTATGTCAACGCATTTTAGCTTTCCAACAAGGTTTCGATTCATAAAACTGTGTTTTTTTTAATTTCATTTTTTTTCATGCAATTTCAACTTTTTATACGCCTTTACTAAAAAGCATATCATCTTTTTCATATTATAAAATAATTTGTTATTTGAATAAAATTTCGCTCTGTCTATTCTATTCAAAGAATGAAGCGATGTTTTCTTATGTATGCCCATTTTGGGCTATATATATAGTTTTATTTTTATTATTATTCTATCTTTAATAATTTCTAATAATTTCCTAGTTTCTAAAATTTAGAAATTTTTTCTCCTGTTTTCATATTGTAATTCCATTTTTGGAGATTGTATCATTTTTTATCGTTTTCTTGTGGGAGTCCCTATAAATCAAATGGGGAATATATTGGTCAGGCTGCTCGTCAGCTGATGTAAATAGCGGTTTACGACGTTAGCTGTCGCATTGAGATTACGACGTTAACTGAGTCGTAATGCATTACAACTGTATTTTAAAAAAATGAAAAATTCAGGGTTTTCGTGTCAATATACAGCTCAATTCAAATCGCTTTACAACGAGTCGTAATGCATTACAACTCGTTGTAAAGCGATTTGAATAGAGCTGTATATTGACACGAAAACCCTGAATTTTTAATTTTTTAATACATTTAATTATTGGATGTATCTACAAAAACAAGACGGCATTCTTTATAGCTCGACGAGACGAACAAAACGATACCAAATTTATCCAATTTGAAAATTGTTTTGGGTTATTGAAACGAAAACCCTGAATCAGAGTTTTCGTTTCAATAACTCAAAACAATTCTCAAATGGAATAAATTTGGTGTCGTTTTGTTCGTCTCGTCGAGCTATAAAGAATGCCGTCTTTCTTTTTTAAATACATCCAATAATTAAGTGTATTTTTTAAAAATTCAGGGTTTTCGTGTCAATACACAGCCCAATTCAAATCGCTTTACAACGAGTCGTTTTGTAATACAACGAGTTGTAATGCATTACGACTCAGCTAACGTCGTCATCTCTATGATTAATGTGACAGCTAACGTCGTAAATCACTGTTTACATCATCTGACGAGCAGCCTCAATATTGACGGTATTTTCAATGTTGAAAATACAGTCTAAAAATTTTCTGTTATATTTAGAGACCGCCATATTTTAAAAAACGACCTTAAAAAATGGGACACCTATGTAGGTTAGCGGTCAAACTTTAATTTTACTACAAGGTGTATAACAAAAAGAACGGAATTTGGGCGATTTTTTCAAAATTTCTTTTCAAAAATGACCCCCTCTATTAGGGCTAATTTTATGCGAGGAATCGATTGCGCGCATTTCTGAACCCTGAAAATGTTTTCCTGACCCCGATTTAGGGAAAAATCGGTTGTTGAAAATGTCCATTTTCATTTTAAAGATATGTTTTCCCTGAATCAGGGCCAGGAAAAAAACATTTTAAGGGTTCATTACTGCGCGTTCGATTCCCGGCATAAAATTACCCCCAGAGGGGTCATTTGTAGAAAATAAATTTTCGAGTCCCAAACATCACAAACAGTGCCGTAGCTACCTGACCCTGATTCAGGGAAAACATATCTTTACTACAGAGCGGATTGGGCGGTCCACCCCTCCCGAAACTGACCGATGGTCAAAAAAATCATAAGGTTTTTATGTTTTTCATTTCGAGCGAATCTCGAAAAAATACATAAGGGGAACCCTTATGTTTTTGAGTGTCCGTCCCCTCCAAAATTTAAGCCTTCCTACGACACTGATCACAAGATCCACTTTTTGCACCAACTTGTACCTTGATAAAACTTTTTACCTAGTCCTATTTTATAATTGTCCGGTTGAATTCAATCTGACACGCACCGGTTGTTTGAAAATCTGTCTTGATGAAACTTTTCTATCATGTTGTGATGCTGTCCTTTGAAAAATTTTATGACTTTATTAATAAAAGTAAAAAGTACATCTGTTGGATATGTTTTTAACACTTTAGAACTTTAAAATAAAAGTTTCAAAAAATGAACATCTGTGCAATATAACGCAAAATATGCGAATTTTACAACAAACATTTGGCTAACAAAATTAAGAGTACCTGTTATAGAACTGAATCATGGGATGAGAAGAAAAGTAAATAAGACTACAAGAAGAGAATGAGTTCGCTGTAAAATGAGTGGCCAAAAAAAGGCAGTATGTATAAACACACACATGTACATATATATAGTCCGTTTCAGCTGGAGTGCAAAAAAAGTTGAGCCACCATAGTGCAGTGGATAAGGAAGCCACTATTCCAATCTGGCAAGTTAAGCAACGTTGTGCCCCCGCCGGTTCGATCCCCGGTGGGTAAAACAACGTTGCTTAATTTGCCAGATCGGACGAGTGGCTTCCTTACCCACTGCACTATGGTGACTCAACTTTTTTCGCACTCCAGCTGAAACAACTATAGGATGGTAAAATTTTTGGAGCTACTACACAATAGGGGGGGGGGGACCACCCACGTGAAAATTTCTGAAAATAAATCTTCTAGGGGTAAAAACATGCGGGGAATCCGAATTTGACATTTTCGGAGAGAAAAAAACGCTTCCCTGATTCAAGGAAGGCCTATGTATTGAAGCGAAAAGTCGAAAAAATCGCATTTTTGGCTAAAAACGACCTAAAAATGTGCGGGGAGTCCGAATTTGACATTCGTAAAATTCTTCGGATTCAAGAAAAGCTGTATATCAACGCGAAAATTCGAGAAAATCAAAAATTTTTTCTCGAAATTTCGCGTCAATATACAGCTTTTCTTGAATCCAAGGAATTTTATAAATGTCAAATTCGGATTCTCCAAATGTTTTTACCCCTAGAGGGGTGATTTCCAGAAAAAATTTTCACGTAAGTAGCCAGCCCCTCCCCTATTATGTAGTATAGCTCCCAAAAATTTTACCAATCGCATTCACATGTGTATGTATAAAGCCAACATAGGCGAAAATTAATATCTGCTACCGTACATATTATTGGCATGTTGATTGTACCCGCCAAAATCCTCTTCATCATACTCATCAAAGCCGTGCACATCCGGCATCACTGGTAAAGATCGCTGGGATTGTGGAGGCGCTGGTGGTGGCTGCATTGTATTTCCTCCATACATCCCACTATTACTGCTATTTCGAATCATTTGTGGTTGTCCGCCGTACAAGGCACTCGAGGAACCGGTCATCCCATTGCTGCCAATCGGAAGACTTGGCTGAAAAAAATAATTTTTTGAGCTATTGTGGATGAGGGGGATCACCCCAGGGTCAAAAATCGAAAAAAATCGTTTAAAAATAACATATTTAGGGGTAATTTTATGCGAAAAATCGATTGCGTGTATTCCCCGAAGCTTGAAAATGCTTCCCAGATCCTGATTCAGGAAAGTAAGTGTGTATATAAAAGCTGAACATACAAATTTACACACTTATTTTCCTGAATCAGTATCCGAGATGAAGCATTTTCAAGCTTCGGGAATGCGCAAAATCGATTTCCCGCATAAAATCACCCCTATATGGGTCATTTGTAGGATTTTAGGGGAAAATTTTCGAGAAAACATGAAAAAATCGCCAAAATTTCGGTTTTTTTGAACACCCTGTAGATAACGATAGTTTCGGTTTTTCTTACTTGTTGAACTGCAATGGTTGGTACTCGTTGTGAAGTACCCGCATCCATAACACCATTTGTACTTGAAAACATCGGATTCGAGGCAAGTGGAGGTTGTGAAGTGGGCGAGTTCAAAACACCTTGCATCATTTGTTGAGGAGTATATAAAGTGGAAGGCCCGCGGGCCGACATCGGACCTCGTTTTATACGGGGTGGTGACCGAACTGGTGGATGTGTCGCCCTCCAATACGATTCGAGGTAATCCGCCAAGTGCTCACAGGCGTCTTCTAATTGATTTTCATCCAGTATCACATCGAACATTTCCTACAAATTTTGGAGCTACTATAGAATAGGGAGTGGAGCACTAGTGATGTTTCGAAATCTGTTACGTGTTTCAAAACATGGAATAACTTGTTTTTTGAAATTCTACGAAACTTGCTACACTTATGGGTTAACTATTATTGGCCTCGGATTAAGTAACTTTTTTAGTTATCGTGTGTAACAAGTTATTTGGAAAATTTTCGAGAACAATCTAAATGCTTAAATGGGGAGGTAAAATTACGGTACGTCGGTAGCAAAATTTTTTTTCGCATAATAGTCACCCATAAGTGTAACAGTTTCGTAGAATTTCAAAAAACAAGTAACAGATTTCGAAGCATCACTAGCTATAGCCCCCTGGCTATGTCACTGGGGGACCAAGGTAAAAAGTTTTTTGAAAAGGCCCCCAACTTGGATTTTGGCTACGCCACTGATTCTAGCGAATGCCCTCCTCCCTTTTTGACTTTATTTTACCCCCCATTTCTAAATATGCATGTGGTCATCCGTATATGTTAATGCATACCGGGAGACATTGAGCGAGTTTTTCGGCTGCGACCATCTGAACGTTCATATTGCGAGTCTGGGTCTTGCCTCTAGACTTGATTAGCCTTTGCAGAACCTTCGGTGAGCTAATCTTGATATATACATGAATTGGAGCTAGTGAAGTTTTAGAAAGTTGAGAGGGATGATTGATTGTATCACAATCTAGCACCACCAATTGCATTGAACGAGCCAATTCGAAGATTCTTTCAATTTCAGCTTGGATTTCGGCTAAAAGTAGTGTTCAGAATTTTGATATGAAAAAAGCATTATAGTCCATTTAAAAAAGATGGACCCAAAATTTAAAGTCCGAAGTTAGTTTCCCGTCCGATCTGGCAAGTTAAGCAACATTGGGTCAAATTGATGGTCTTAGGTTCAACCTCATCCGTTACATGGGTATTTTTATGTGAGAAACACAAAAGTTATTTTTTCAAAATTTCACGGGATGCCGACTTCGGATTTTGAATTTTGGATTCAGCTTTTTTTATAGTTGGAGCTAAAACGAACTATAGTGCGATTACAAGTACAGTAGCGGAAAAAACTTCGATCAAATTTCGAAACAGTTTATCTCGACTTCTAGAAAAGCTTTTCATACACGATTTTTTTCAGCTACTGTAGCTTCCTGCTCACCTAAAGAATTACTAGATCTCGAATTAGCACGTTCCATAATTGCACGTTTAGTCGGATTGTTTAACAATGAGCGTTTGGCTAATGAAATGTCTGCAGTTACCCGTGTAATAATTATTCTTCAAAATTTTTTTACTATAAAAAATAAACTGGCAAATCTTGCCTTCCTTCAAATCTGTGCTTCAAATAGTCAAAAACGGCCTTTTGCATCATATCTGTCACTTCGTAACCTTTTAAAGATGGGCCGACTAGGACAACCGGCCGCATCGTTGGNTTCTTAAAAATTTTTTTACTATAAAAAATAAACTGGCAAATCTTGCCTTCCTTCAAATCTGTGCTTCAAATAGTCAAAAACGGCCTTTTGCATCATATCTGTCACTTCGTAACCTTTTAAAGATGGGCCGACTAGGACAACCGGCCGCATCGTTGGCACAACATCATAGGGAGGAATGTTTTCTTGCTTTTTGAACATGAGCTTTTTCTTTTCTTTTGAAGGTGGTGGCGTCGTCACTAAACTGGTAATCTTTTTGTTGTGTTCTTCGTCATCCATTTCGTTGCCTAAGATGAGTTATTGGTGGTAAGAATATAGGAAATTACCCGGTGTTGGTGGCGTGGAACCACGTGAGCCGCTCCTAGGCATCATATTGTCCAAAGCACCCAAGTTGGAAGTACTCGATGATGTTTTACTAAATAATTTTTTATAGTTTTTTCTCACAATTTTAGATGGCTTCTATGCCTCTCCCAGCTTGCACTTTTCGAGCAAACATGTACAGGGTGTCTCAAAATAAAGGGAATACCTGGAAATTTTTATTTTTACGCATGATTTTCTTCTTTTAAAGTGTCTCTTAGTTCTTTTTTAATTAAAAATGAAGGAATTAAGACCTCATATTCATTAGAATGCATCAAAGAGGTGTTTCGAAACGAGAAATTTCACGCCTTCTCGATATTCCGTTGACGACAGTGTTTAAAGATATATTCGCTATGCTTCTTTATCCCTGGTTACTTCTATGTGAGTGTTTTAGAGAGATTCGATTGGGGACATAAATGCCCCGTTAACCTTCAATCAGGTTTGAGGGTTAACCCCAAAAATACAGGGGTTAGTTTAGAGAGATTTTGTGAGTGTAGATAGACTATAAAGAGATAGAAACAGAACATTGAGAACTCCAGCACAAAGAACATCAAGGAATCCAACACAAAATTTTACAGACGTTCCCTTTATTCTGAGACACCCTGTATTGTGAGTTTTTTTATAATATATCTACTTACAATTTTGCAGTTCCTTTTGAAGACTGCTGCCGAATATTTTCCAATTTTACAGGCGAAGGTATAAACCCGAGTTCACATCCTTCTTTTACTAATCTGCCTATCCACCAGTCATTATTATATTTCTACAAAAAATATAGGATAAGTAGACAAATTTTAAAACATCTATATAACTAGTTAGACCATCATATTTTAAAAAACTCGTATGAAATTACCCCAGGAAAATGATTTTCCACAAAAATCCAACATACCTTCCCTGGCACTGAATCAGGGAAAAATACGCTGAGTTGAAACGAAAATTACCTGAATCAGGGTCAGGCAAAAATTTTTATGCCTAGAAAATGCGCTCAATTCTTCGCATAAAATTACCCCCACAAGGTGATTCAGATAAAAATACGAGACTTTCTTCTTGATGCAATTTTGAAAAGCCGGAAAATTATGGTATAACTCAATATAAAGCCGGTCTTTTTTAAACGCTGCAAATTGCNCCCCATAAGGTGATTCAGATAAAAATACGAGACTTTCTTCTTGATGCAATTTTGAAAAGCCGGAAAATTATGGTATAACTCAATACCTCTTTAATATGAAGGAATTCTTTTGCTTTAAATGAAATGGCACAGCCATGCACCGGGGAATCGTCATCGATTGAGCCATCAAAATCGACATTTGTACAAACTGCGAATAAGACTGGATTATACTAAAAATGGGAGATTTAAAAGCAGGGAAAAAAGTCTAGAGTATACTTTTGCATTTTCCAACTGCTGCGTAGCTTGCCTTTCAGCATTGCTTTTAATAGTCTCTCGGTTTCTTTGCTCAAGGTTAAAGTCGTCACCTTCATTACTGTAATTGGAATCTCTGCTTCCCTAAACAATATAAAGTTTTTATATAAAAAGTAGTAGTGTCCCCGAAAAATTCGGGGACGCTACTACTGTCGAATTTTGCGTTTTTCGGTGTTTTCAATAACAAAAAAAGCAGAATCCAACAAGGGTAGTGTCCCTGAATTTTTGTCGACTGTCCCCGAACTTTTAGACGTTTTTCCCCGAACTTTTGGCCCCTGATAAGTTAAACCCCCTAAATCACTTCTACTTGATTTTTATAACTGTTAGAAACAAATCTAGTACTTACTCGTCGGCGTGGTCTTGACATGTATGAATAAGACTTTCCTACCAAATGTTGTTTAGCCTGTTTTATCGACTTTCTATTCTTCTAATACTAAAAAAACAAATAGAATATTGAATTAAAATTTCAAAAATATACAACAAACTCGCATGCCTAATCAATGTATAATAAAAGAACGCGACACTTGTAATTTTTCTATATTTATGAGAAAGAGAATTTATTTCTCACAAATTATTCATTTATTCTTCCGGAAATTGTCACAAATATGACACCATCGAGAAAAATGAACAACTCATGTTTGATATTTTTCATAGCTTCAACCTTTTATGTTGGAGATCAAAAATTTGACAAGCTAAGCAAACACATTGCCCGCGGATTTTACACAATCGAAGATTGAGACGAACTCTTTTGAGGTCGGATATCGATCAATAGCTGGGGTGACGAGATCAATGACTGAATCGAGAGCAAAGTTTTATAAAAATAACAGAGAATTCGCTTCAAAATGAATGAAACTAAGAAGCGGTTCTCTTTTTTATTGACAGCAACAAAGGATGATATTTTTGTGCACCTAAATCTCGCTTTTTTGCACCTAAAAATGACATTTAGGTGCAAAAAATATCATCCATCAACAAATGCTCGAGCGTAAAAATTGTGGAGCTACTATACACAATTGGGGGGGGGGCCAAGCACGTAGCCAGGATTTCCTGACGGGGGCAATGACCCAAAGTCCAAAATACACAGGTTACCTGTAGTTTTTTTAAAACTTTTTCAAAATTTTGACCACAATCAACAGGCTACCTGTGGTTTTGGACAAAAACATAAGGGATACTCTTATGATTTTTTTCAAATTTTTCCTGACGGGGGAGGCAATTGTCCGGATTGCCTCCCCCCCACGTGCCTGGGGACACCCATGTGCACAGTTGCACAACCCCGGTAAAATTCTACCGGGAGAGGTTAGGTCATGAGGTGGAAGGGGGGGGGGTAGGTCCCCGGTGGACCCCATTCTAAAAAAAGGCCGCTAAACTGCGGGGGGGGGGGTCATAAAAACAAAAATTTTGGACCAGGGTCTGTGCAACTGTGTCCAGGTGAAAAAATTTTTTCTGGATTTTTCTTCTGGAAAAATTTTTTCGATTTTTGACCCTGGGGGACCCCTTGATCCACAATGTAGTTCCAAAATTTTTTTCTTCATCTGGAGTTGACCCCTATAGGGGTAATTTTATGTGGGGAATCCGAATCTCACATTTCCGAGACCTCAAAATTTTTCAAGAAAAGGTTATCCATATGACCACATTTTTGACAAGAATCACATACCATATGTCATATAAATAGCCTTGTCTTGACTCAGGGAAAGATTTTCAGGTCTCGGAAATGTTAAATTCGGATTCCCCGCATAAAATTACTCCTAGAGATCAATTCCAGATGATTAAAAAAAAATTTTCGAAAAAATTCACGTTCATTAGGATACCTAATCGATACTAGTTCCAAAAAGTCGCCTTGGTCTCCCCCCTTCTTTCTTTTTTTTCCTAAAATTTTGGAAAATTTTTCGAAAAAAACAAAGGGACAAAGGCAAATTTCGGGGGTCACCCCCCTTCTGAAATTCGAGTTGCGCTACGCTACTGTTTACCATAGTAAGCTTTCAAGAATTTCTTCTAGCAATAAAAACATGAAATGTTGATAAAAGCTTGCTTGACAGCTAATCAAGAACATAAAATTAGTCTATTCACAAAAAGCATGGGAAAAGATTCGTCCAAGAATCACGCGCATTCTAATAGCCCGGCAGAGTTGCAAAAATTCTTCGAACGGACAGTTGTACTTCTCGAAAAGTTGGCTCGAGGCATTTGAAAGAAACACACTAACGACGACACTCCTCGGGCACTCTCTTAAGTGTGGGAGGCCGCCAAAAAATTATTGGCTAAGTCGAGAGTGCTTGCTCCCAGGCGTTGTTCTTTCTTGCCAAATTCGGACAGCTTTTAGAACAAAAACCGATGTAGAGGAAGAACAAAAAACGAGCGAGGAAATGGAAAAGAGAGGCCGATGAATGGAAAATTGAAGAAGAAACGAACATAGAAGCAAAAGCACAAGTGCGGAGGGCTTTCAGTCTCGACTTAAAAGCATGGCTAAGCGGCGCTTGCCAGCTGAAGTCCGAGTGAGGGAAAGATCGGCCTAGGCCGGAAACCCGGAGCTGAATTTATGCACAAGATCTCGTCACTCTCGAGATTCTCTGGCTTTCTACTCGAGCTTAATCTATTCGGGCCGNGGAAACCCGGAGCTGAATTTATGCACAAGATCTCGTCACTCTCGAGATTCTCTGGCTTTCTACTCGAGCTTAATCTATTCGGGCCGGCTGGCTGTCTCTGCATCCATTCTCTCATTCGTGGACATTCCATAGCTCTCGTTGTCGCATAAATGTGTCGCTGGAAAGATCCCGAGCAAGCGTCAAGTTTGGACAGTTACGTGGAATTTAAGTTATTTTCGGTAGGAATTCCTACTTGGAAATACGAAAATTAGATATTTCATGGTCTGGGAGGCGTTTTCAAGGTTTTTCGATGCGCGTAATTGATTTCTCGCACAAGGCCGTATACAGGATTTTCAAAATCTGCAGTTTGAAGATCTTTAAAATGAAACATACTTATTCGGATAGCCCATATGAGTTTGAAGACGATTTTTAGTCGAAAAAAATTTTTTGACCTCATCCCTTGGCTGTATGGACTCAAAAACTCAAAAAAAACTTGCCTGGACTCAAAAAGTATGGTCGACAAAGTATATTTTTCGAAAAATCGAATTTTTTCACGCGCTAATTTTGCGCGCAAAAGATTCCTCAGAAAATTGGGGTAGGGGGGGCTAGTTGACGATTTTTGATGAAAACGCCCGGAAAACATAGATTTTTAGCCTCAAAGTTTTGCCTGAAAATTGAAATTTTTGAGCTCAGGCAAAACTTCGAGGCCAAAAATCTATGTTTTACGGACGTTTTCATCAAAAATCATCAACTAGTACCTCTATCCAAATTTTCTGAGGAATCTTTTGCGCGCAAAATCAGCGCGTGAAAAAAATTAGATTTTTGATCCTATAGCCAAGGGGTGAGGTCAAAAAATTTTTTCGACTAAAAATTGTCTTCAAACTCATATATGGACTATCCGAATACGTGTTTCATTTTTAAAATCTTCAAACTGCAGATTTTGAAAATCCTGGATACTCGTAGCCATGTTCTCGCATAAAAATACCCCTGAGACTTATTTTGGGGGTTTTTGGAACACACTGGTAAGCGCATAAAACAGAATATTGTCAATAAATTTATTTTAAAATCGGTTTTCTGCTTTCGAATAACCTGTCGGAAAAGACTACAATTGTCATGAATAACACATTAACTTTATTCAATATTCAAAAAATGCAAGAATTTCTACAAAAAAATGAAATTTTTTATAAAATGAGATCAACAAAACAATTAACAATAGTCGAACAAGAAGTTATACAGGGTGGGCCAAAAAAAGTGTGGGTTTTTGGGACCCGAAAATTTATTTTTCCGAGGGTAATTTTATGTTTCATGAGGTAATTTTATACGAAGAATCGATTGCGCGCATTCTCGAACCCTGAAAATGCTTCCCTGGTCCTGATTCAGGGAAAAATAGAGTTTTGGTACCAATTTTCGCTTCAAAGACCCAATTTTCCCTGAATCAGGGTCAGGAAAGTATTTTCAATGTTCGGGAATGCGCGCAATCGATTCCCTGTATAAAACTAGGGGCTCATTTTTAGAAAAAATAAATTTCTAGGTCCTAAAAATAAAAAATCACTTTTTTGCCCACCCTATAATTTCATTTGTTCAATTTCTCTTAACACTTAAAACGCCATTTGTGAGGCTCTGGGTTTTTTGTGCAGTTTTTCGCGCTGAACACGATGACGCAATTTTTTTTTTGAAAACAGCGGCTTTTGGGGGTTGCTATGCAAATTTCTAAAAATACACACATTGGCTCTATCTCGTTTGGTCTTACACAATCTTAAAATGGACTTCAAATTCAGATTTTCCGCATCAAAAAGGCTGTAGGATGTTTCGACACAAAATTTCGAAAAGTTATTTTCGATGGAAAGTTTCGAAAGATATGTTTTGAAAGGTTATTTTCGAAATGGAGATTTCGAAAGATTCTAATTTGAAGTCCTTTTTAAGAGTGGAATTAACCCGAGAAGATACAGCCAATTTTTGTTTTTTAAAATAAATTTGCATAAAAATCGCCCAAAAGCCGCTTTTTTCAAAAATTTTTGCGCCAAGTTTTTTGCCTTGTTTAAACTGCGCAAAAACCCCGAGCCTCACAAACGGCTTTGTAAGTGTTAATGATGGTTTTGTGGCCCGAGAGATTGTAATTTTTGAATAAGTGTGTCCATACGTTCTTTCTGCTCCTGAGCTTCCTCACCAAGATTAGCACGATATTCTTCCAATAGCTAAATTATACATTGTCAAAAACATTTTTTTAAATAAAGAGGCGAAAAAATATATATCTTTTTGTCATTTTTAGTCAACTCATACATAATTCCAAAGATTTTGTTTGCAAATTATAGTTGCCCTGTTTAAGTTTTTAACAATTTTATGGCTCTAGGTGATTCGAAATGGATTACAGTCAACTCTCGATATAGTGCCATTATATCGAAAGCCTTGTATAAATGGCTACAAGTAAAATTTTTTTTCTTTTTTTTAAAATTTTTTCGAATCTTTTGATTTTGACGAATTTTTCAAAATTTGACAGCTTTTCGAATCATCATAGAGCTAATTATACAGGGTGTTTCAGGTGAAATGTACCTATTTTATTTTGACATAACTTTTTTCTGGAAAATGATTTTGAATTTTCGGCTTTTGGAAAATAACGAGCTAATTTGTCCATTTTATGCATATTTTTTTGTTTTTGAAAATCTTGACTTTGGGCATTGAAACGAAAATTTGCTATTTTTCCTGAAGGAATTTCTAAAAAATTCTTGCGCCAATTGATTCAGCGACCCCAAAAACGGTAGTGTACCAATTTTCGTGAAAAAC
>OZJO01000019.1:0-16999 GCA_900406225.1 Acrobeloides nanus
CTATATTTTATGCTTCTGATATAGAACTAACTTTCTACGGAAAGTTTTTTGCCGAAAACCTCATTTTTACTTGAATACGGGACTTAGAAAAAAGAACAAATTTTTCATTATTAGAGGGGGTAAGAATCGTGACTGCATCTCGGTCATAAATTTTTTCTGTCAGAAAACCCCTAGAAAGTGACTTTCTAGGAGTAAGTTTATACGAGGAATCGATTGCGCGCATTGAAAAATTCTGAAAAATTTTTCCGGGGGTCAAAAATTGAAAAAAATGCGTCAAAATTAGGGATTACAAGTTTTAACCCCAAAAAAATCATTTTTAGGGGTAAGTTTATGCGAGGAATCGATTGCGCGCATTGAAAAACTCTGAAAAATTTTCAGGGGGGTCAAAAAAATGAAAAAAAGATTATTTATTGAGAAAAAATACGTTAAAGGGGGGGGGGTAAAATTGCGGTACGTTGAAGGCGAAAAAATTTTTTTTTGAATTTTTGCAAAAAATGACCCTACTACCCCTAATTTTATGCGAATAATCGATTGCGCGCATTCCCGAAGCTTGAAAATGCTTCCTTGACCCTTATTCAGGGAAATGAAAGTGTGTATTGAAGCGAAAATATGAAAATTTTAGATTACATATTTTCGCTTCAATAACACTCTTATTTCCCTGAATCAGGGTAAAAAAGCTTCGAAAATGCGCGCAATCGATTTTTCGCCTAGAAATTAATCTAAAAAGTCGGTTTTTAAGAGAAATTTAAAATTTCGTATTTTCGCTTCAATATACACCCTTATTTCCCTGATTCAGGGTCAGGGAAGCATTTTCAAGCTTCGGGAATNTGTTCTTTTTTCTAAGTCCCGTATTCAAGTAAAAATGAGGTTTTCGGCAAAAAACTTTCCGTAGAAAGTTAGTTCTATATCAGAAGCATAAAATATAGAAGGAGTTATCGAAAAATCTTTTAGTAGTGCAGAAATGTAGATTTTTGAAGTTGGACATCTGAAGCCAAATATGGTTTTTAGTCAATCTTCGATGTCGCATATCTCGACGCTGACAAATCGCTAAAGCAATATTAATAGCTTATTTTTTAGCTATGTATTAGGGCTAAAAAATAATGCAAAAATCATTGGAATCTGATTTGTTAGTACCGAGATATAGACCCTCCAAGATAGGTGACTTTTTGGTATAAAGAGGGGTGTGCTTTAGGGGTTACACGGAGGTGGCACACCTAAAACTTCAATGCTTTTTAAATCAGTAGAACATGATAGAAAACTTATAGGAGAAAAAAAATTTCAACGACTCTAGTTCAATTTTTCGAATTTTTTTGCTATAAATCGCGCCGCCGTGGGCTAGAGATGGGATTTTCCGGAAAAAATAGGTTTTTTCTAAATTTTTCCGTAAAAAACCCAGCCATCTCTACCAGTGGCATACTCAAGGGGGCCCGGCCGAAATCAAACCCCTAGGTGTAATTTTTCACGAGTAATCGAATGAACCCACTCTCGTTCCATGAAAAGCACAGAAAACCCGAGAAAATGGGATTTTTTCAAAACACTTTCAAAAAATCCCATTTTCTCGGGTTTTCTGTGCTTTTCATAGAACGAGAGCGGGTTCATTCGATTTCTCGTGAAAAATTATACCTAGGGGTTTAGTGAAGTTTATTTGGGGCGCTAAAAAGCTCAAGAAACTCGAGAAAATTCCATTTTTTGAAACAATCCCATTTTATTTGGCGATTTGAAAATATTATATTTACGTGAAATTCTCATTATTTTATTTGCGGGGCCGGGGTGGCTTCGGGGGCCCATTTTCGGTCTCTGGGTGTGACACATTTAGGGCCGCCACTAATTCGTTCGGAAATTTTTGACTTCACTAAAACCCATTTCAACCCATAATCATAGCGGATTTCTTAAAAGTTAGTAAGGAGCGATCCCGTCCGATCTGGCAAGTTAAGCAACTTGGGCCCGCGGGTTCGATCCCCGGAGGGTAAAATGTTGAGAAATTGAAAAATTTTTTGCAGACCCCCTAAATTCGACCTCGTAGAATTTTTGCCTATTTTTATTTTTCTTGAAAAATTTTTCCTTTGCCTGGAAATTGGCTTAAAATATTCATAGAATGAGATTACAAATTATGATAGAATTATCATAATTTAAGATTGCATTTTTAAATGATTTTTAAAGTCAATTTCCAGGCAAAGGAAAAATTTTTCAAGGAAAATAAAAATAGGCAAAAATTCTACGAGGTCGAATTTAGGGGATCTGCTAAAAAATTTTAAATTTCTCAACATTTTACCCTCCGGGGATCGAACCCGCGGACCCAAGTTGCTTAACTTGCCAGATCGGACGGGATCGCTCCTTACTAACTTTTAAGACATCATTTAGAATTATGGGTTGAAATGGGCTTTAGTTTATCACTAATTCCGTTCGGACACATCACTAATAGGCGTTCGGAAACATTACGACGCGTTCAGAAACATTACGACGCGTTCGGAAACGTTCAGACGTGTTCGGACGCGTTCGGAAATGTTCGGACGAGCGTCAGAATGCACCCGAACTTTTCCGAACACGTCCGAACGTTTCAGAACGCGTCCGAACATTTCCGAACGCCTATTAGTGATGTATCCGAACGGAATTAGTGATGTTTTTAGTGATAAATTAGTGAAGTAAAAAATTTCCGAATTCGTGGCGGCCCTTATAACGTAAAAATTAAATTTTTTCGATTTTCTAATTTTTCTTGCACTCAAAATCAAAAAAATTCTTTCGTATTTGTGTTCCCTATACCCGAAAATCCCCGAGTACAAAAAATCAGCCGATTTGGAGAACTTTTTGAAATTTCAATTTTTTCACCTTGTATTCCCAAGGGGTAAAAAAGGCACTAGGCGTTTTCTCACAATTTTCCTTTTATATGTTAAAAATTTTCTGTCAAGTTCCTCTCAGTCACCCTTGAGTTCTTCCCGAGTCGATCTCACTTGAATTTTCCTCCAGTCGTTCCCTTCAGTCATCCTTGATTCCTCCCCAATCTCATCCGCTTGAGTCCCCCTCCCCGAGTCGTACTCCTTTTAGTCCTCCCCTGATTCTCCCTCAGTCGACCCCCAGCAGACTTGAGTGCCCCCAGAAAATTTGAAAGTTGGAGCGCTTTAAAATTCTGAAAATTGGAGCAATGAAGTTTTTAACACAAGAATCAGGCACGCATTGGGGCTCAGCAAAAGCAGCTCCTTAAACACCACTCAAAAGATCTGGAACGCGCTACCGGCCGAAGTTGTGAGGATTGCAAATCCCGGACTTTTTCAAAAACGCTGTATGCAGTCCAGGCGTTTAGGGTGCGCGTTAGCAGTCGTAAAACGCATTCCACGACATTTCCGGACGTTAGCCGTCCGGAAATTCGCATTTCCAGACGGCTAGCGTCCGGACACGATTTCCGGATGGCTAACGTCCGGAAATCGTCGTGAAATGCGTTTCACGACTGCTAAGGGTGCGCGCTATCAGTCGTGCCGCCGTTTTACAACGCGGCACAACTGCTAACGTTGTGCCGTAGTGCAACGGCACAACTGGTAACGCCGTTGTGCCGCGCGCGGCACAACTGATAGCGCGCACCTTTACCAGCTATTATCTGATCCAAATGTAACAAGAAGAGTGGAACATATATGATTATTGTGGATGATTTTCTTTGTTATTTATTTTTGTCTATTTATTATTATTACTTGTACGTAACTTGGGTTTATCCTGTGTACAAGATACAAATAAATTGAAGAAGGACATATTCAAGTTGTCGTATTTTTAACACGAAATGATGGGTTATCAAGTTTTTCATGCAAAAATAAAGATACCAATGTGTTTTTCAACTAAGAAACCCTAATACGATGCTTTTTGGTCGATTTTAAAAGAAAAGTTTTTGGACATTCAGAGCTCGAAAAATGCGGCCCAATAAGTGAACTAACTCCGAATGTTGAATAAAAGTGGTAGAAAATCATTGAAATATCAAAATGTGTTTAAAAGAGTAGAAATAATGGAATTTTTAGAGATGAGTTCGAAAAATAAAAGAGTGCCAAATAACATAAATAATTAACAAGACCTGTTCAATTTTTTATATTTCTTTGATAAATGGCTTGGTCCCATGGAAACTTCGTGCTAAAAATTGTATGGTAAAAATTTGTTGATACAAAGTCTATATACCGTTACATAATTTCCATGAATTTTATTAGTTTTTGAAAATCGAATATCACAAGTAGGTTCTTGAACATTTGTTGAAATTGAACGTGCGATACGACCGCCTCCTAAAACTGTATAACACAACCTAATAAAAGCGACCTATACCTGGAGCTCTTATACCGGTTGAGCTTACAGTTGGCAAGGCCTTGTTCAACACTTCGACCTTTTCTTCTTTTTCCATTTCGCTGACAGCCGACGGGTTCTTTTCATCATGTGTAACATCAGCGTTAGATAAGGCTTTTTCTTGAGTATTATCTTCAATATCATACTAAAAATTTTAAGATAGTGGTCAATAATACATGACATATACCTGAACTGGAGTCGCATATGAATAGAAATACTTCCCATCTCTTTCGAATTTGCATGTATAATTTCCTTCGTAGTCGGAAAAAGCGCCAAATGGCTTCAATGAAACTACTGTTTCAAAGCTCAACCGGAAACGTTTTTGAGCGGCTTTTTGAACTACCTAAACTGTTGTATTAGTTGCAAAAATAGATAAGCTTACACCAGCCATAAGTCCGATATTGCATTCATTAAAATTAGGGCTAGCTTTGAGTGCACCATAAGCCGTGTGCATGGTTGTTTCAAGATCACCATTACAACAAGTATAGCCACTATCATTTACATAGCAATCGTTTTTCGGCGGAGGCATAGTTGGTCGGACATAGATGGGTCTTCGAATAATCACTGGCTCATAGACGATCTCTATAAGTTTAAACATAATGCCTAGTATAAGTACAACTTCTTCTTTAAGACTCTTAAAAAATCCATGTGTTCCGGGTGTTTTCATCAAAAATCGTCAACTAGCCCCCTGCCCAAATTTTCTGGTACTAATATCGATTAACGACCGCATTGAACGTGAATTTTTTTCGAAAAAATTTTTTCTCGATTTTTTTCGAGAAAAAAATAGGCAATTTTTCACAAAAACTTGGTCAAGATGGCGTTTTTACGCTTCGGGAGTGCGCGCAATCGATTTCTCGCATCAAAATTACCCCCATAGGGGTCATTTTCAGAAAAATCGAGAAAAAATTTTTTCGAAAAAAATTCACGTTCAATGCGGTCGCTAATCGATAGTAGTACCATTTTTTCTTAACTACGGCTGCACAAAGATTGGTAATGGAAAGTTTTTGAAAATCATGAACATTAGATTTATTTTGAGCCATGTTCTAAATGGATTCAGGGATAACTTGGGCTCTGGATTTTGACAGTAATGTCACTAAAGAGGGTCCGAAGTAGGGTTGGACCTCAATTTTTTGAGATTATAAGAAATTGTCTATAACTTTTTTTCTCGAGATTTTCGAAAATTTTGACTTCTAGAAAAAGTCCCATTTATCACTTTTTTGCATTTTAGACATCGGACCTTTTTTCTATGCTCACTTACAATTGTCATGTTTTTTTGACCGGAATTTAAACCAAGATTGAAATCGTTGATTCAATTCTTCGTTCTGACTAGACTTTGATTTTTGAATTATCTCGACGGTTTGCATTTCAGAATCCTTGGTTTCTTTAATAATTTTGTCAGGCTCTGATACCATAGTTTCCACTTCTTCAGTCTGACTTTCGACGTCTTTAAAAGTTTTCTTCAAGGACTTTTCTTCGATTTCAAAAATTTCATCGAAGCTAACAGGTGGCAGATGAAAAGTCTTAGGCTGTTCGAGAAGGAAATCACCTTTTATAAATTCCCAGCGAAATTTGATTTTGGGTTTTTCAACCGGAAGTGCTTCATGTTTAAGAAATTGTGGCTCTTCTTTTGTATAAATTTCTTCATCAGGTGTAAGATATTCTTCATCTAAAATTTACTTTTTATATACAGTCAACTCTCGATATAACACCTCCTCCCCGTACTTCGATATAATATCCCCTTTTCGAAAATTTCTTGGGATGAAAAACTCGAAGCACAAGGTCGAAAAATACTGTTGTATCTGGAAATTGCCTTAGTCACCCGACGGATGTCGCTCTGAAAAACATCTAAGTCTTATTTCAAAGATCTATTTTGGAGTATCTTAACTAAACCTTAATGTTTTAAGAGTTGACTGTAAATTTCGCTTTTTCTCTTACCTGCAGGTAAAGGAGTCTCTTCTTTGACTTTCAGCTTACGTAATTCCTCCGATAAATATTTTTGTTGCACTTGATCTTTTCGCGGAGCCGGTTCATAATAGTGCAAATTTGTATCGATCGGCTCGGTTATCTGTTGAAGTAAGAAGCAGTTGTCTAAAAAAGTATGATGCATTTTTAAAAGTCTTTCCTTACTAAGATTAGCCAAAATTGCTTGAGAGTCATCGTGGAATTGTTCAAAATATTTTTCTTTCGACATAACAATTTGTGGACAAAAATTTTTCCAACCTTTAAAGCCTTGATCGAGTATTAGAGGCGCATGTTTGAGTTTCATGAGATAGTTATTCTAAAAAAATAACTTTTATAGCAATATAAATATAACCTCTAGGATATCCTAGAGATATATTGAGGCTGGTTTATTGGGTACTCATAGCACTTTTTTGAAAAAATTTTTGTGAAATTTGTTAAGCGTGGTCCAAAACACTCGAGTAGACCTTAAAGTTATATCATAATTATTAGCAATATTTACCTTAGTAATAAGCTCATAGAGCTTATGAATTATATTATCTTCGTCACTCATAAAGACAACATAGTCCCATGAACTCAAACGATATAACTTCGGTGAGGCAGATAAAGATGTCGACTTAAGTAACGATTGAAAATCTTCTAAGGGCTCTTCTTCTCGTTCGTTTGAACCAAGGATCAAACTTTCGGAGATATACATTACGGAGAATTTTTCGTAGATATCGGGAAGTCCAATAAACTCATCACGTTCGTTTCGGCAGTCGATAATTAATACCGATTCATTTTTGAGTTGTATAATTTGGAAAATCTGTCGGGTATTAATCGAGGAGATTTTTCCTAAAAATTTGTCGACTAGTAAAATTTGATCATTACAAATGAGATTCTGATTTGGGAGCCGGTAGGCAAGTTTATGGATTATTCGACCAGAAGAAGTTCGATCTCGGAAGCCCTGTAATATTTGCGATCATAATTCGAAAAAAGTTGATCGACAGCGCGAGCTCGATCTTATCGATTTTAGGATCGGGCTGGATCTCAGCACACATGGATCCGACTCTGGTAGTGCTTCGTTCGAGGCCATCCTAGTCCGGATCATGTGACACGAATCAATTGTGCTCTCGAAATCTTGGACATAATAGTGGGCAGGCTTAGATTCGCTTAGGACTCTGTTAAAAATTAAATCCATTTTTCCCAATGTGTTTTATATAGTACACTTCAAAACAAGTCCTAGAAAAAATGGTTAAGCCCGAATCAGTCGACCAATAACTCAAAAAATTTTTAAACACTGAAAAATTCTAACATAAGAAAAAATGTTTCGTTAGCTCAGAGCCGTAGCTAGAGTCGGCACCAAATATTTTACCTTTTCTATGTTTAAAATCTTGGTTAAGTTTGGGATCTTTTGGATATCGTGCCATTAAAAGTTCGACTAGCACATCCAGCTTGCTGAGTGATTGATAATAGCTATAAAATAGCTCAGGACTGTGCTGAAATTTACATTTAAATTTATACTAATAAATTTTTTCTTACTTGCACTTCAGTGAATGCTTCCTTTCCGACACTTTTACGAACTTCCATATTTGTTGCAATTAAGTAGCACAAGATGTCCATCATTTCAACATAGTGGATGTAATAAATGTAAGCTGATTCTTCATCGACCACTTCTTTATTCAAAAAATAACCGCTAGCTTGATTATAAATAATTTTGAGCATTTGAACAAATCTAAAACATATTATTATTTTCCTTTCCATAAGTAAACCTAATTTTCGTAAGTCCATTTTGTAATTTCCAAACGTTTTTCTTGTGAAAATGATGATTTCAAAGAAAGTTCATTGAAGCAGCTATATTTTAATGGTGCTGCATTGGTAGGTGCATACGCAACAACTTGTCCATCATCGTCCAAAAATTCATACATTCTGGTAACCTATCTAAAAATTTTTGGAGCTCTTCCTCCTTGGGAGGCGCAATCAACAGGATTCCAAAAACTGATACTTTTTTGAAGTAATTTTATGGAAAAATATCCTCTAAAGATCTAGGCTTAAGCTTAGGCGTAACTTTAGGTTTAGGCTTGGGGTTAGGCCTAGGCTTAGGCCTAAGCCTTTAGAGGATATTTTTCCATAAAATTATTTTAAAAAAGTATCAGTTTTTGGAATCCTGTTGATTGCGTCTCCCCACGGGGAAGGGCTTCAAAATTTGTTATAAAATATATTAATATTAATACAAAATTTTTGAAACTTTAATATGTTCTCATCAGAAAAAGATTTTTTAAACTTTTTACCTAATACATGCATTCGTGACAATAAACAAATCATATTGAAGTCGTTTTTAACAGATTTGGGTTTTAACAGTTTTTAATTCCTTCTTAAATATATTTTTTTCGACATTTTTTAAAACACTTCTCCATAAAATTCAATATTTTGCACCGCCATTACATTTATAAAGGGCCTTTCCAGCGGGATGGAGAAAGTTAGGGTAAAAAATCGAAATTTTTGAGAAATTTTCAAGAAAAACACCATTTTTCTTAACAGTAATTTTCCAGTAATGGAAAAATTTTATCCATAAATAAATGAGTTTCAAAATTATAAATGAATATCCCTTTCGAGATCACGGCAGAGTAGTAAACTGTGTAAAAAGTTGAGACACCCAAAAACGCTATAAAATCGTCCAGAAACTTGTTCTGGGGGGTTTTCTATGCGGAAAATTGATTGCGCGCATTTTCGAACAACGAAAACGCTTGCCTGGCCCTGAATATTTCGAATGAATTTGCAGCTGATGTAATTACAATAGAAGTTGCCTGAATTTCAAATAAAATCGTGTTTATTGAAACGATTTATAACATGCTGTATGCCAATCGTTTCAATAAACACAATTTTTGTTAAATGTTTCTTTCAAAGGTGATGTTGTATATCTAGTTTGAGTACAAACGTTTATTTCTAATGGTTTGAAACTAAATAATAAAAGTTATTAAAAAGAGTTCATGAGCATATAAAAAGCATAGGATTATAACTAGAAAAAAGACGAATCATCGACGGCTGTGATCGATCATTGTTAAGATAAAATGCCTATGGACTGTAAGCTATGGCTGTCTTATGTGGGTGAACTTCGGCACAAAGCGACATTGCATGTGAACAGCAAACATATAACAAGTGAGAAAAATGGCCATCAATCAATTCTAGAAAGTGGTGATAAAAAAATCAGGAAAAAACAAAAAAGTTGTCCAATTGTGACGACCAGTCACAACAATTTTATTGAAATTCAGGCAACTTTTATGGCAATACGAAATGCATTAGCTTTATTTGAAAGGTAAACTTTAAAGGCATATAAGTATATTATGGCAGCATTCATTTTTTGTGATCGATAGCTCAAACGGTTGCTAATGAGTTATATAACAACGTGACGGAGTGATTTTTCCGGGTACAGAAGAAAAAAATTTTTCTAGCTCAAAAAGCGTCAAAATTCATAGTTTTTGCTAGAAGAATTTGCATTTTTTTGAAGTTAAAAAAGAAAATCGCTCCATCACGTTGTTATATTAATCATCAGCAATCGTTTGAGCTAAAGATCTCAAAAATGGATGTTGCCAAAATACATTTATATGCCTTTAAAGTTTCAAAAAAGTCAAAATTCAAAGTCGTTTTAAAAATTGTCAAGAAAGTTTTTTCAAAAATCTCTGTTAAAAAGATAAATTGGTATGCGCAGATTATTTATAAAAAAGAATTATCAAATTTCATAATGTTTTCGATAAGTTATATCAATTTTAGTGCAAATGCAAAAAACGACGTTTTTTTGAATTTAGAAAAAATTCTCAAAATTGAAAAAAGTTCCTACATTATGAATCGCGATAAATCTTTGTAAACATGTTATTAGCAACGCAAATAAGCGTTTTATCAAGTTTTTTGGGTGTCTCAAGTTTTTGCACACTTTACTCTGCCGTGAGATATTTAATATTTTCAATTACTCATTGTAGTAAATTATTTCTATGGTCATAAAATTCCCTTTATTGCATGTCATTTATTTCAATTAGTTGTTTTAGATTTTTCATTCTTATAGACCCCTGACATAAATTCATGAAAAAATCAATGACAGGGTGTAAAGATTTTATGACCAGAAAAACGACAAAACACAAGCAAAAAATAAATTTTTTTGCTTGTGTTTTTTGTGGTGCTGAACATGATGCTGAAGGTATTTAAATTATTGCAAAAATAATATCCGCATCGTGTTCAGCACAAAAAACAAGAATGAATTGGCACCAAATCGGCTAATTTTTTGTACTTAGGGTCAAAGATACCTTTTGCAACGTAATCGTCTGTAACATCGACGTCTGTAATGTCGGCGTCTTTAACATCGGCGTCTGTTGCGTCAGCGTCTGTAACATTGACATTTGCGACGTCGAGATTTGCTCGGCCACAAAATCCAGAATGTAACGTCGACATTTGCATATGTAAAATCGGCGTAATATCGGTGCGCGAAGCGTATGTCGGGCTATTCTTTCTTAAAAATTATTCATTTTTCGCCAAAAATCGGCATTTTTGAGGATTTTCAACTTAAAAAAGCATTTTTCAAAAAAAATTTTTGTAAAAGCACACGGGGACTCTTATGATTTTTATCAAACCCTGGCTTGGCCCCCCCCGTCAAATCTTTTTTTATCCCACCCTGGGTTGCCCCCCCCCGAAAGTCGAGGTTTGCTACGCTACTGTCTACAAGGTGCTCAAGCAAGTTCACGTAGACATTGGTATTTCGTCGAAGGCCATGGCGATCATGAACTCGTTTGTGAACGACATCTTCTAACGCTTGTCTGGAGAAGCAAGTCACGCGCTACGGCAAGAGAAGTACGATCTCTTCACGGGAAATCCAAGCGGTCGTTTGCCTCATCTTGCCTGGCGAACTGTCAAAGCGATTTTAGGACTATACGCTTTTCGAAATTATTTTTACAATGATTTTAAACAAATTTTCGTTTCAATAACCCAACTCAACCTCCAAATTTTATAATTTTTGTGTCATTTTATTCGTCTCGTAGAGACAAATAATAAAATGCTGTAATTGTTTTTTTATTTAAATTTTAAGATCTTTGTAAAAAAATCGTGTTTCGAAAAGCGTGTTTTTGTTTCGAAAATCGTGCTTCGAAAGTCCGTTTCTCGATTCGAAAAGCGTGTTTCGAAAAGTCCTAGAACTGTCAAAGCATGCCGTCTCCGAAGACTCCAAGTCTGTGACGAAGTACACAAGCAACGTCCACAAGGATTAACCGACACCGAGTGATCTTCCTTATCCCAGTGGCCTGTTGCAATGAAACGGAAAATTTTCTGTTTTCCATTTTCTGTTTTCATTCTAGTGAAAAAAATGTGGAAAACGGAAAACAGACAATCTAAAAATTTCCCTTTTCCATTTTCATTTTAGTGAAACAAGTGTGGAAAACGGAAAATAGAAAATGGAAAACAGAAAATTTTCTGTTTCATTGCAACAGGCCACAGGGGCCCGATCGCGAAGCGAACATGACTGTGCTATAAGTTTTTTAATTGATTAATATGACACACTCTTCCGCCTTACGCGCTTGCATGGTCAATTATTTACCTACCGTCCATAGGAGAGGCTTATTATAAATAGCGCGCGAAGCGCGCTAGTTTAAACTTAAAAACTAAAACATTTATATGTGGATTTTATTTAAATTTTATAACCATGCATAATAAATTTGAAATATATAGATTGAGCTTAAACTTGTGATGGTTTTAATGCGGAAAATAAAATATATTTAAGAGTCGATAAAAAAATTTCGATTTTAATAGTCTATTCCGAAGCTTCATTCGATTGGTCAGGTAAGTTTAATAAACTCATTCCAAGGCTAATAAGGTCATCTTCCATAGAATTCTTTTTTGTTTTTGAAGGAGATTCCCAAAGTATCTCCATATTATTGATATTTCGCCATCGTTTAGGGTCAATACAAGTATCACGATAACGTATGAACTTAATTTTTGCTGCTGTCAGAGCTTTATCACAACAAATGCACGCTGGCTTTGAAGAGCCGATGTATTTTGGCTCCGTCAAATCATTTTGTTGTTCCCAATATTTAAGAATTTGCATTTCACAATGAGGATATCGGCCATCCATAGAATGTAAGTAATTTTCAATTCTCATATCTATGTTTAATTCTTTTAAAAAAATAACTTGATTTGTTGAAGTAAGAAAACCTTTATTCGTACTTTGAGAGCATACTTGTTGCATTTTATAATACCAAGTTTCACATTCCTCTTTACTAATACTTAAGCTCTCATCTTCTTTTAACGGACCAACTTTGTTTATTTGATTCATTGCCACAAATAGATCATTACATGACATTCCAACGGCAAATGTGTTATTAATCTTTATATCATGGTCAGTATTTTCATTTGCGTCATTATGTATATCTTTTGACACAATTTCAACGGCTTTAACAGTTTCAAAATCTCCATTTTCTAATGATTCTAAGCTGATTAACGTTGTATCGTCTCTAACTGGATTATTTTCATTTTGTATCTCCTCTAAATTCGAATCATCGATCAAATGAAAAAACTTATCCTTGTGTGATTCCAAATATTGTATAATTTTTTGAAGCTTTGATTTTGTAGTCTCATCAACAACTTCAGATTCGAGTTCTTTAATTTCGTTTAACGCTATGACCGTGCTATCATAACAATTTTGGCGTTGTTTAATAATTTTTTCCATCCATTTATTCAAGTCTACATAATTCATGCTTTCTTTATCATTTTCGCGTTGCTTAAAAATATTCATTAATGGATATTCCATCCATTGAATATCCATACATTTATTCACGTCTACATAATTTCCTTCTATTTCCTTTAAATGGTCTAGCAATTTTGTCTTTAAGCGAACACATACGTCATGCATTTTGTCTTTTAAGATGAATTGTCGATTAATTGCTTCAATTTGGAAAAAAATTTGCTTATCTTTCGAATCTTTGAGTTCATGTATTAACTGCCATACACAAATTTCAAATGGTCTCAAACTTTTTTTGGTTATATTTCCAATTTCAAGTCCATGCATGATTTTATTGCGAATATTTTTATCAGATTTAATCACATTAGCGACATATGCACGAAATGATTGTGCATCATAGAATTTTTTAGTTAGAAACGACAAATCTCGATTGCTTATTAAAGCTTCATACAACGAATTATTTCGATTGGGCAAATTGATCTTATCAGCAACGTCGTCACTAAGGGTAGAGTAAAAGGTATCTTCATATAAAATTAAGTTTACAACACAAAGTTCAGCATTTTCTGTATCCTTAATTATAATTTCGTTACGCTCTTTACCATCTTCATCCAAAATCAACCGAATCCCTTTATTGCCAAATTCAGGAAACTCTTTCATGCTTTCATATATAGCTATAGTAGAGGCATAGGCACATGTTTTTTCCATGGTTGCTCCATTTTTTATAAGTTCGCTGAACAAAACTGGATCAAGCGTCTTTTTTAGAATTTTTATATAAGTTTTGTTTATATCGCTTTCATAAGCAGGAATTTCATCCGGGATTCCTTTATCCTTAAAAACCCTCCATCTTTCTTTTTCGAAAATTTCATCAAACGATCGCTCGGTAGATATTTGCAGCTGCTTTGCAAAAAAATTAGTGAGTAAATCGTTAAGAGGTGTAATAAAGTAGTGTTCACAGATACATTCAAGGAAGTTTTCAAGAGTATTTAAACTAATATCTTTCTTTGTAATTTCTTCACTTTTCCAGTTTTCATTAAATTTTGATTTAGATTTTTTTTTCTTGCGACCATGATATTTTTGTCGACTTTTAAATCCTTCTTTTAATACATTTAAGTACTTACTTAAAAAATCGTCCACTTCGTTTATATAGTAAAATTCTAATATTATTTTTTCTTCTTCTATTTTTTTTGCTAGTCCTATTATAATATTATTATTGTTAGGAATAACTGAACTCTTTAGCAAGGAAGCAATATCATATATTAATTTGTTAGATTTTTTCTTTGTTTCAAAGATGAGGTTTTGAAATCCTTCACTTTTAATAAATTCTTCACTTTTAATAAAATTATGCATCTTAATATCCTCAATGGATAAATCTAAACAGTTTGCTGCCATTGACTGCATTTCTGTTTCTATATGTTCCCTGAATATAAACTGTGATCGAATATGATTAAACCATTTGTTCTTTGTCTAAAAATGTAAAGTCTGTATATTGAAACGAAAATCAATTAAATTCCTGCTCTGGCAGGGAATTTAAATTTCTAATTGCTTGCACACTACCTTTAAGGCTAAAATTCGATTTTTTAAGGCAAAATTCGATTTTTGGCCAAAACTCGAAAAGTGTAATATGTTACACCATTGATGTTGTAATATTTTACACCATGAAATGGTGTACCATTTTACACTATTTCATGGTGTAAAATGTTACACCACCAATGGTGTAATTTGCATTTTACACCAAAATGGTGTAACATTTTACACCATTTTAGTGTAAAATGCAAATTACACCATCAAATTGTACACCATTTTCTTAAAAATATTACTTCTTTAAAACTCGAAAACTCGATTATTTTTTCGAGTTCGAGTTTATTGAGTCTCAAAATAATCGAGTTTATCGAGTTCGAGTTTGCGACAACCCTGGTGTGGAGTATTATTTCAATAAAATTATTTATTTGTTCTAAATTGAACTGCAACAATTTTTAAAATTTAAAACGGAGGTTCTGAGAAAATCGAGCTTTTTTGGTTAAACTTGGCACATTGGGATTTTATACCATAATATTGTAGTACTATGAGAATTATGTACAGCTGTAAAAAAATTTCCCTCTAGAACGCTAAAAAAATTGGTTTTTGAGGGCTCTGAAGTTGGTGGGTAGCCTATTTTTAAGCACCCTGGACAATCTTTTGATCAAAGTCTTTTTTCTCATCAACCCTAGACTTTCAGGTTCCGGTGTCTTTTACAAATATTTGTAGCATGCTTAGATCCTCCATTTTATAAATGATGACGAACTTAGACGACTTATACTTTTCGCGCTACGCGTTCATTTTGGTCGAATAGGTTGGTTCAAAATGGGACTTGAAATGTAAGCCTTAAGGGGAAAAATTAACTAAATCGCACGGGAACACCCTGAAACTTTTTTAAAAGATACCTTGAGTGATGAGGAAAATTTTAAGCTATAACTAGGGACGTACGTAGGGTTTTCAAACTCGTTAAAAACACACCTTTTTCATCATAATTTCGATTGCAAACTGTTTTTTGGAGTAAAAAATGGATTATACTGAAAAAACCGCATCAAAAACGGTTTTATTTTCGCTTAAATCGACTTGAAAAAAATCTCAAAGCGTACACGCAATTTACATGGAAAAATCGTGATTTTTATGCATCGGACGATATCTTGACAGGAAACACCGTTTTCGATACGGTTTTTGTTTACTAGTAGAGAATCGGGCCTCAGAAATCGATTGCTCGCATTCCCGAAGCCTAAAAACGCGTTCTTGACCCTGATTATGGCAAAATTAGTCCGTTTGCCCATTTTTTGATGTTTTTAGCGTTCCAGGCCACCCCAAAACTTATGTTAACTCATATATTTTTGTCCAAGATTGTGTTGTTTTACCGTTTTTGACTATGAAGAGCAATTTCTGATCATTTTTGAGCGAATCTGAAAATGCCGTTAACAGGGTAAAAAATGTCAATTTTTGTCGGAGGCCAGGTCACAAAATCAGGGTATGCTTCAAAATTGGGGTATAACTTTTTATTGAAGCGAAAACTTGCTACAGGTATTTATATAAAAGTTGTAGCGCAGATTTTCAACTTTCAAATGAGTGGTCAACGAAGTCTCAATTCAATTCCTATGAAGAGTTATAGCCATTTTACGAAACAGTTATCAAAATTTCTATACATTTAGTAATTCGAAGTTTAGGGTATAAGTGAGATGACCCAAATACAGATTTTTCTGCAAGTATATGAGCCCCTTTTTATATTCTCAAATGAGCACATTTGAGCACCTTAACGTTGCCGATCTAACTAGGGAACGTTTCCAAGTGATACCAAGCTTTTTTCATAAAATTGTTGCTATTTTTTAGAGGACCGAAAATGATGTAGAATCGCATAAAAATTTTTACTCCATACTTATCTGGTATCGAGGAATTCAGAATTCAAAGTTTGTGCATTGGCTCATAAGGAATTTAAATCGCATTTCAAATTAAGCCCAGGTATAGTTTGTTTCAAAAAGAGATATTATAGAAAACTTTCCGACCCCAGTTATGAGCGATTCCATCCGATCTGGCAAGTTAAGCAACGTGGGCCCGCTGGTTCGATTCCCGAGGGTAATTTTTGAGAATTTAAAAAAAATTTTTATCAGACTCCCTAAATTCGACCTCCTAGAATTTTTGCTTATTTTTATTTTTCTTGAAAAAATTTTTTCTGGCCTGTAAATTGACTTTAAAAAATATATAAAATATTATTGAATAAGATTACAAATTATGATAGAATTATCATAATTCAAGATTTCATTTTTAAATGATATTTTAAAGACAATTTACAGGCCAGAAAAAATTTTTTCAAGGAAAATAAAAATAGGCAAAAATTCTAGAAGGTCGAATTTAGGGGGTCTGATAAAAAATTTTTTTAAATTCTCAAAAATCACCCTCGGGGATCGAAGCAGCGGGCCCAACGTTGCTTAACTTGCCAGATCGGACGGAATCGCTCATAACTGGGGTTGGGAAGTTTCTATAATATCTCTTTTTGAAACAAACTATACA
>OZJO01000019.1:17099-34194 GCA_900406225.1 Acrobeloides nanus
ATCACCCTCGGGGATCGAACCAGCGGGCCCACGTTGCTTAACTTGCCAGATCGGACGGAATCGCTCATAACTGGGGTTGGGAAGTTTCTATAATATCTCTTTTTGAAACAAACTATACCTGGGCTTAATTTGAAATGCGATTTAAATTCCTTATGAGCCAATGCACAAACTTTGAATTCTGAATTCCTCGATACCAGATAAGTATGGAGTAAAAAGTTTTATGCGATTCTACATCATTTTCGGTCCTCTAAAAAATAACAACAATTTTATGAAAAAAGCTTGATATCACTTGGAAACGTTCCCTAGTAAGCAATTTTTCATGAATATTGTCAAAAACACGACAACTCGATAATTCCATAAAAATTCGCTAAAATGGTTAATAAATTCGACTCCTTTCTATGTAAACGACTAAAAATAATCAGAAATTAGTTAGAAAACTATATCTGATCAAAAGAACTACATAATGTATATATTTGTAAAGCTAAAATCGCAATTTTTATGCAACAATGTGAAAAATATCAATTTTGGGGTATGTATAAAAAGGCTGGTTGAAGAAGCTTGAAAATAAGCTTTCAGACTCGAAAATTTATAAATTTAAAATTATCATTATATAAACTATCTTTTATGACCTTAAACAGAAAAGACATGAAAAAAAAGTTGTGCACAACTTTTTACGTAACAAGGATGTACGGGTATGAGCAGGGCCGTAGCCAAGGAGTTTAGCAAACTATCGCAAATTGTTAGAAAATAATTTAAAACCTATCGCAAATGTTTCAAAAACTATCGCAAAAAATTTTTTATTTTTAACTCTTGAAGAAACGTCCATGTGGGAGGTTTTAATAGAAAATCAACCACGTAATTTTGCGATATATCGCAAGGCAAAACCTATCGCAATGCGATAGGTTGCGATATGTTGGCTACGGCCCTGGGTATGAGCCTTTAGACGTACGTCCCTAGCTATAACCTAAAAAAATTCACTTTCGATCCAATACCTCTAAAAATTTCTCCATCTCTAAAACTGAAGGAGGTCAAAAATTGAAAATTCTTTAGATTAGCGAAATTTGCCATAATTTATATATATTCATGAAAAATAGAGCATTTTTTGTTTTTACAGTAAATTCTGAATCGTTATCGTTGTCGAGATAATCGCGTTTGAAGTTGGCGATTTTTGAGTTACGATTTTGAATTTTAAATTCCCGCCAAGACCCTGATTCAGGCTTTTATTTTCGAATTTTTAGACCAAAAATACTGAAAATGTGTGTTTTTTTAACGTTACTCTCATATTTCAAAAATTCGCCAAAAATCGAGTTTAAATCCATTTTCGTCGCCCGATGGCTCAATCGAACGTCCTAATGACGGGATTTTTTAGAAAAAAATTTTATTGAAAAAGCTTTTAAATTCGATTTAGACCAAAAATACTGAAAATGCTGTACTTGGGTAGAAACCTCAAAAATCGTAATTTTCAGTATTTTGGGCTAAAAATTCGAAAATAAAAGCTTTTTCAATAAAATTTTTTCTAAAAAAATCTCGTGATTAGGATGTTCGATTGAGGTTTCGGGTGACGGAAATGGATTTAAACTCGATTTTTGGCGAATTTTTGAAATGTGAGAGCAAGAATTTCGAATGATTTCTGTTGCGTTTGATGATTTACGAAAAAAGTGATGTTTTTATAAAAAAAAGAAGGAAAAATTTTTTTCGGAGATTAGGCCGTAAAAAATTTCCCCTTTAAAATTAAGCCAAAATGGCACCTCTACTGGTATCTCCAACCAACGAACGTCTATTAGCGAACTTTTTGCTATCATTCTGTGAAACCAGGGATGTGCAAGCCTCGAAATTTTTTCGAATCCAAGTTCGAGTCTGATTTTATTTTTAGATCGAGTTCGAGTTTTTTTTAAAAGTATCGAGTTTTTCGAGTTCGAGTTTCTATCTTTAAAAAATTTTTAAACATTTTTTATTTTATTTTTTGACCTTATATTTATAAAAGCAATTAAATAAAATGCAATTTTTTAATAATAAAAAACACACAAGAACAAATTATAATGGCAAAAAATGAAAAAATGAGACAAAAAATAATACGAAGACTCGAAAAACTTGAGGAACTTTTAGCGTTATAGTTTGTGAACACCCCTGAAACGGACTGTAGGAGGATTCTTTCCTAATAAATAATGTCATAATAAAAACTTACATGATGAAAATCAGATATTGATGAACACTCATCAAGCAATTGTAAATTTTGTAAAACATTTTTTAGTCTATCATAATCATCAAAATTATATTTTATTGTTCCACTATTTTTTGATTTTTGTTCAATGGAATAATTTGGTAAATGATTGAAATGTTGATATTGATTATTGTATAATTCTAGCATATTAATACCATATTTTATTGTAGGTAATAAAATTGCTTGTAAATTATACTCCTTTTTATCAATTATAATAGTTTTTAATGTTCTATTTATGAAATCTATAAAAATCTTAACGATTAAAAACCGGGCTCTAAGTCTGAAAGACACCCTGTAATGATACAGATGCCAACTCGCTTTGACGTTTTGATTTTTTTCTGCCTTTCTCTTCATTTTCAGGATGGATGAGGGGTTCATTTCGGAACATTTTTTAAAATTTTCTAAGTGCTCCAGATCGACCAAAATAAACTTTTTGACCAAAAGAAAGAATATGTTCGGTTTTATGGCAACAACTTTTAGCTTTATTTCGAAAAAATTTTAGCTACTTCATCAATGTTGAAAGGACCCTCCCTCAAAATTTCCAAGTTTTTTCATGTATCCTCCAAAAAATTTTTGATCAACTTTCATGCCCAAAATAGGTTTTTTTGCTAAAAATTAGCATTTTTAATGCATTTTAAACCATTTTAGATCAATTTTTTGCATTTGTTTCATATTTTTCAAAATTTTTGCGTTCTTCGCGCGCAAAAAATTTTACCCCGCGCTAGGTATCCCTCCAAATTTGAGGGAGGGGGTTGGGGGCCTTACAACACTGTACTTCATTTTTTGACCCAGGTTGGGTGGATCAAGTTGGGGTGCAACCCAAGGACGTAGCTGGACTCCAGGCATGGGGAGGGGGTACTTTTTTGCTAAAACGAAAATTTTGATGTTTTTAAAGGAAAAAATAGAAAAAATAGGGTATTTTTTGTATAACAAATATGAAATTTTTGATAGAAATACCCTACTTTTTCAAAAAAATTTCAAAATTTTCAAAACATAATTTTTACATCAAAAAATAGGATAGCCAAATTTTTCCATTATTTCAACAAATTTTATGAGCAATTGCAGCTTTAAAAAAGACCATTTTCAAAAAAATTTTCGCCTGTTATTTTTTGTGCTAAAAACGTTAGGGTAGATGAATCGATTGATTCGGTTCTCCGAATCATAGTCGATCTTTAAAAGCCGATTTTTTACCCCCACCCTAGCTCTACAGTGGTGCACGGCGGACCAAAGTGGGAAAAAAATGCGAGTTTTGATAAAAACATGAAAAAACATGTTCTTACAATGCTAATAACTCATTCCAATCTAAATTAAAAATTTTAGACACTGTGCCAATTTTTCAACTTTTTTTTCAAGACTTTTTTTCAAGAAAAATTTCTAAGTCCTGAAAAGTGGCGTTTCGATAGTGACTAAAAATTGCAATATCTCAGCGAAAACTAAATGAAATCAACCAATTTTTCTTCCTACAATATTCTACGGCTTTTAATCCACAATTATAAAGGAAATTTTAAAAAAATCCTTTTTCTGTATTATAAATTTCGGTACTACTAAACATTAAGGGCCGTAAGTGACGTGGAGATTTTTTCGAAAAAAAGTTTTTTTAAATTTTTTTAACAAGTGACCCTTTAGGGGTAATTTTATGCGGGGAATCGATTGCGCGCATTCCCGAACCTTGAAAACGCTTCCTTGACCCTGATTCAGGGAAGGAATCGGTGTATTGAAGCAAAATCGAAAAATTTTCGGATTTTTATGAGAAAACCGCCGATTCTTACGTTTTTCTAGCCGGGGAATCGATTGCGCGCACTCCTGAACTGTGAAAATGATTCCTTGACCCTGATTCAGGAAAAGGATCGATGTTTTGAAGCGAAAATCAATTGGTACCACTAAACAAAAGAACCGTAAATGACGTGAGCATTTTTTCGAAAAAAAATTTCTCTAAAATTTTCTGAAAATCACCCTATTAGGGGTAAAATCATGCGAAAAATCGATTGCGCGCATTACCAAAGCGTGAAAATGCTTCTTGACCATGATTCAGGAAAATAGATGTGTGTATTGAAGCGAAAATCGAAAAATTTTGAAATTTTATCCTCAAAATCATATTTCTGGGGGTAATTTCATGCGGGGAATCGATTGCGCGCATTTCCGAAGCGTGAAAATGCTTCCTTGATCCTGATTCAGGGAAATTAGCACATATTGGATTTTCGGGTACTACTAAACAAGAACAACCGTAGTTGGCATTTTTTCGAAAAAAAATTCTCTTAAAATTTTCTGAAAATCACCCTATATAGGGTCAAGGAAGCATTTTCACGCTTTCGGTAATAACAGGTTAAATGAAAAAATCGTCAAAAATGAGGTTTGGGCCAAGTTTTTAGATAATATCAGGTCAAGATATTTTTTCAAGCTTCGGGAGTGCGTTTTTTGGATTCCCCCGCATCGAAAAACCCCTATAGGGCGATTTTCAGAAAATTTTAGAGAAATTTTTTTTCGAAAAAATGCTCACGTCATTTACGGTTCTTTTGTTTAGTAGTACCAATTGATTTTCGCTTCAAAACATCGATCCTTTTCCTGAATCAGGGTCAAGGAAGCGTTTTCAAGGTTCGGGAATGCGCGCAATCGATTCCCCGCATAAAATTACCCCTAAAGGGTCACTTGTTAAAAAAATTTAAAAAAATTTTTTTTTCGAAAAAATCTCCACGTCACTTACGGCCCTTAATGTTTAGTAGTACCTAAATTTCATTTTTTCGGCTTCAAAGGCGAATAACTTTTTATGGTATCCTCCATTTTTTGAGATCTTGGTCTCAAAATGTGCGCAACAATCTAGGCAAAACTTCGTATTGAGAGTTTTCCTTTTTAACAATCGAAAAAAATTTTAAGTAAAAAAAACTGAAAAAAGGCAGCTTTTTTGACAATTCCAAAAGGAAATTTTTTTTATTTTGTCGAAAAACGACAAAACACTCTATACAAAGTTTTGCCTAGATTGTTGCGCACATTTTGAGCCCAAGATCTCAAAAAATGAAGATACCATAAAAAATTATTCGCATTAGTAAGTTTTACCCTTTGTAAATAGGTCAAACTTTTTTTAATTCAAATATTTACCTCTGTGGTGTAGTGGCGAAGCTGTCGGCTGTTCACCACAAAGGATGTTCACCACAAGAACTTTTTTGCACAAAATTTTTTTCGATTTTTCAAAAAATTTTTCGATTTTTTTTAAATTGTCACAAATCGGAAACGTATTAATATTGACTAAAAACAAAGTTTCACACAATATAAAACCTGATTTTAATGTTTTTAAAGAGTTTTCATTTTTGGCCCAGTTTGGTCCACTGTGGGTGGTGTTTCAATTTTTTCTTCTCTATACCTTTAGCAGGAGGCCAATATCCTCTCGATAATAGCGGTATCGAAAAAATCCTTGGTCCGGAGTAAGGTATTTATTACAGAGACAGTCTTAAATATATTACCTAGGTTTAAGTGCTGATTCCAGTTGTTAAGTATTTTACTACCATGAATTAAATTAATTCCTATATTAGTAACAGGAATCATAAAACTGTCAAATATGTTTTGAAAATTTATATATTTTGGTTTATGCAAATGTAAATCGAGTTCATTTTTAAGTTTTACAAAGAAAGTATAATGAAAACCAGTTAATAAATATGACGTCAGGTCATCAGGCAAACATTTTAAAAAGTGAAAGTTTTTAATGGAATATATATCTAATGTATATGTTCCAGCATTTAAAATATAAAGTGGCGCTAATTTTTGTAGAATTCCTTTTAAATAATTTGTCATTTCGACTGTAGTAAAAGGTAGTTTAAATTTGTATTTTTTATAAATATTCGTTAATGCTTTTTGTATATTGCACCTGTCTGTGTTCTGAACTACAATAGGATTAATAATACGATGGTGTAATAAATCATTAAATAATTGTTTTTGTGGATTATAAGGTAATATATTAACAATTTTCTTAAAATCATACTCGTTGTCTTCAATAGCTTTGTTTATATGACTTTTGAAATATTCATAGGCATTAAAATAAGAAAAATGATGATTTAATGTTTTTATAAAAATTTCTTGTATTTTTTCGGGGATACAGTTTAAATCGATTTCGGGAATACAGTTTAAATCGATATTCAGTTCGAAAAAATTATCAATCTTTTGTAAAAAGTTAGAAGCTTCTAATGATGTAAGAATTTGTGTAGCCTCATGTTTTGGTATTCCCATATTTGATAAATCTTCAACAGAAATTTTATCAAATTTTTCAAATTTGATTTTATTTGGGTTGCTAATAAATTGCGCTGATTTAACAGGAATAATTATGTTTCTCTGTTTAAGGTAGTCAATAATCTCATTGCCTTCTCCAATTGAGTCGATTTGGTTAATTAACTTATTGTTAATTAACTTATGTTGAATACTATTAGGAATAAGTAATAGTTCGCCTTTTTTAATTACATAAGTAGTACAAGATTTTAAACCATTTACTATGTCATTATAAATTTCACTTATTTGATCATTTTTTGCAATATTTTCAAGATTAATTGAGTCTAATTCTTTTTCTTTTATCAAGAATAATTCATTTTCATTTTGTAGAACTTGATGTTTAACCAATAAGCTCCAAAATTCCTCACAAGATGGCATATCGACAACACCGTCGAGATTTTTTAAACTAACTCCCTGATCATATTTTATTAATTTATCAATAAACGCCTTGCCCAAACAATAATCGTATGCAATTTCTTCCAATGCGTCTTGGTAAATATTTAATTCCGATATACGATGAGTTGATAAAATGTTAGCATTTTGAAGTGATTTAATTATTTCTGATGCCAAAACGTCATCTAGTTGTGGATTTGTAATAGCACATATTGAAATTTCGTGTCCTGTAATTAAATCATCAAAAAAAATAGGCAAAACTAAAAAACAGTTTTTCAAACTAAAAACAGTTTAAAAATTGAAAATTTTAATTTAAAAAAGTCAAATTCTACTCTAACCCACTTCTAGCGGAACTGTGATTCTTACCCATAAAATTATCAATGCTATTTATAAAACAATTGAATATTTCACATTTGGTTTTTTGCTGTATTGAAAATTCTTCAATAAATATGCATGAATTGTGCGGAATAATTTTCAACGAGTTGATTATTGCTTGTTCTTTTAAAATTTTTGAAATTTTAACCTCAAATTGTTTCCTTGCATTTAAGAACATCTCCCGCACTAATTTATCAACTTCCTTGATAGAAATTAAATGCATAATTGCGTTATAGTATAATAATTCTCCATTAAGTTCTGGAAAGAGGGGAATTATATCATCAATACACTCTTTTATTAGTTGAATGCATGAAGTCATGTGAGTTCGATCATCGATGCTATTTTCATTAGCTCTTATAAAATATTCCAATATTAACTTGAGGCTAATAAATGGTGTATGTTTGTGGAATTCATCTAGGTGCTGAAAGGTTGTTTTTATGGAATGTTTTTGTTCACTAAAATCAAAATCTTTCAAATTATTATCAAAGAACGCTGATTTTCTACAAGAATTTAAAAAGCTGATTGTTTGATTTGTTTCCTTGCATTGAACGGAAGTTTGACCCATACGACCAAATAGGTCAACCTTCCTTGGTTGCAAGTTAAAGCTGATTTGTTTATAGTTAATGGATTTTACTTCTTTTGATAAATCATTTAAATTTTCATCTAACCAAAATGTCCATTTATCAAGAAATGCATCTAATATATATTCTATATTCTCTCGCATGTGTATAGTATTTTCTAAGTTAATTCGAATTTTATCATAAAATTGTGAAAATTCTAGAAAATAATCTTCTGCTCTTTTGACAACTTGATCATAATAATCATTTGATGTTTTAATTCTCAACGCTTCTTTTAGATTACGTAAAGTGCATAATTTTTCAAATTTATCTAGTGAGAGTTGCTCATTATATAAAATAAATTTTCCAGACCCTGGTGCTCCACATCTTGCAGCACGACCAAATGCCTGCTCTTCAATTCTATAGTTTTTGGGTAAAAAAGCTAAAATTATATGCAAACCGCCAGCTTTTTTTAATTTTCCATCAATTTGTATATTAGTTCCTCTGCCTGCTAAATTGGTTGCAACTATGACATACTTTGAATGCAAAAGATTTTTTCTTTCAGAATTATTCCCATTCATCTTGAGATCAAAATCAAACTCTTCATAGTCACGTGTATAGCAATTTATCATGTTTTGTTTGATTCTTTTAAAAGATTTTCTTTCATGATCTTTATTGTAACCATCATTATGTTTTATGTATTGGTGGACTTCTCTACAAATTTTTATTGTCTCACAAATTATTAATACTGAGCGATTATTCTTCATTTTTTTTAAAACGTCTTCATATATGCTAAGAAGCCATTTTTCATAGTTTTGTTCAATTATTGTTTCTTCTCTAACAAATTTGTTGGCTTTTGCAGTCGGAATGATGATGATGTCTAAATTATACAATTTCTTTAAAAGTTTATGCTCCTCATCGGATCCTAGAGTTCCTGATAAGCCAATAATTGTTTTATAACGACGTATATATGTAACATTTGAAATGAATACCGCCTGCATACTAACCGGTGTAAGCCTACACCCATGTTTTAATTGAAGAAATTGATGAAGTCCTTCGTTCCATTGTGCAAATTTTTCGCCTACACCTGTATCATTATTAATGATGATAATTCTTGGATGTATGGAATTGTCTTTTTCATCAAAATCAACAATGTAATCTACATTTTCATTTAGATGAAAAGCATTGATTGCATTTTCGACAAACTTCCAAAGATGCCTTTTAACATAAGTGCGAAGATGTGAGGGGATCTCAATTATTGAATGTCTTTTTAAACTATCAATTTCAAATTTTAGCATTTGTCGATCTTCTTCACGTGCTAAAAAATAGCTTGTAGTAGTGACATGTAGTAATGGCAAGATTAGTCATATGAGAAGTCCTATATTTTTAACACCCGGAGGACCGACTGTTACCTTGGTTGCAAATGAAAGATCTAATGTTGTTAGTAGGAAAAATAAAAAAGGAAAAAAATTGAGCCAAGAATTGGGTGTCTGTGGCATCAATTTTTTAGTTATACCATAAAAAGTGCATATTTACTTGTTTTTACTACAAGTCAGCGTAGGAATTGAATTGAGAGCTCGTTGACCACTCACGTGAAAGCTGGTGATCTGCGCTACAGATTTTATATTGACATCTATAGCAAGTTTTCGCTTCAATAAAAAGTTATACTCCAGTCTTTGAGCATACCTCGATTTTTTGACCGCGTTTTTGGCAAAGATCGGCATTGTTGACCCGGTTACGAGGGTTTTCAGTCAAAGTGGTTGTCACAAAATATGTAGCCCAGATTCCCAGGAACATTTTGGTATATTGGGTTTGGTATGTTCGGGCAGGAGTTTTTTTGAGTTAAAGCTAATTTATTCTTGAAAAATGGTGATTTTTTGATATTTTTAGCGTAGCAAGATCTCAAAATCTATGTTAACTTATTTCTTTTTGTCCAAAAATGAATTGTTTTACCGTTTTGGGTTATGGCCAACGATTTCACAACATTAGATCTTTCATTTGCAACCAAGGTAACAGTCGGTCCTCCGGGTGTTAAGAAACTTATATTGCGCTGGGCAAATAAATTTTGGATGGTAAGCGACCGAAACATATAAAAAAATATTTGAAATTGGTCGACACATAGCCTATTGAAAATGAAAATATCAAAAAAATAAGTGCCTAAAACGATGTACAGGGTGATCCAAAAAAACTCGCGCTTTTGCGAGCATATTTTTGCCAAAAAATTTTTAAAACACGTTATTTGAGAAAACCGAGCTTTGGGACGCACAAAAAATTTTTTGCCGATTTATCAAAACCCATACTGGAAATGTTATTGGGCTAGGTGAATGAAGCAACTTTAGTTCGGGGTCCCGGGGTGAAAGTGTAACCTTGTGGAGATAGGCGTAGTCGAAGTTGGATCTATTTTTACCACTAGCACCCAAAATTCAAAGTAACATAACTCCGAAGCCATGAAGGCTATGGACATGGGATAAAGTGCGTTTTATTGGTGGATACATGTGCCTTGAATCAGGTTTTAGCGGGAAATTCAAATTCAAAATCGCAACTCAAAAATCGCGAACTTCAAACGCGATTATCTCGACAACGATTCAGAATTTACTGTAAAAACAAAAATGCTCCATTTTTCATGAATTTCCCGAATATATATAAATTATGGCAAATTTCGCTAATCCAAAGAATTTTCACTTTTTGATTTCCTTCAGTTTTAGCTACTTGAAATGGTCCCATTTCGATGAAGGCCCGCCGATTTTTATGATTTTTTGCATGGACGTTCCTCACATGCAGGACAACCCATAGCAGCTGAAATTAGACCGCCGCCGATATTCTTTGGGGTACTTTTAGAGCAAAAAAGCTTTTTGGGGGCACCCGAAAATAGTGGTATCAAACACTAATCTTATCATAGAAATTAAGGACAAAATTTTCAAATAGAGTTTATCATACCATAAATGAGGCACATGTATCCACCAATAAAACGCACTTTATCCCATGTCCATAGCCTTCATGGCTTCGGAGTTATGTTACTTTGAATTTTGGGTGCTAGTAGTAAAAATAGATCCAACTTCGACTACGCCTATCTCCACAGGATTACACTTTTACCCTGGGACCCCCGAACTAAAGTTGCTTCATTCACCTAACCCAATAACATTTCCAGTATGGGTTTTGATAAATCGGCAAAAATTTTTTTGTGCGCCAGGCATTGGATGAAAGCTCGATTTTCTCAAATAACGTGTTTTAATTTTTTCAAAAAATCCTATAGGGAGTTTTTCAATGCGAGAAATCGATTTTACTCTTATAAAAATCTTAAAAACGCTTCCCTGACCCAAAATCAGCATATATGCGCAGTAGGGAGGGGGTAAACGATGAATGACTGAAAAATACTAGATAATTGTTTTTGAAAATTTTAAAGGGGTTGGGTATTTTTTTCATCCGTTGATAAAAAAATTTAGATATCCGGCCAGTAGTGGTTATCACACATGGGCAGATAGGGTTGGAAAATTTTGTAAAATTGCGAGATGGTCCTTACAATAAGCAAATTTTTGGCGAAAAATAGCTTAAAATTGGCATTTTTTAACAAAAAATCTCATTTTTCGCAAAAATAAAGCTTTTTTTGGCAAAAATAGTTATTTTTGACAATTTTTGGTGAAAAATCATAATGGAGGACCATTATGATTTTTGAAAAAAATTTTGGGCAAAAAACATAAGGGGGTACCTTTAGGAAAAATGTCGCGCCTTCGGCGCGAATTGGTCATCATTTTTGGGAGGGTGCAGCGTGGGTGGGGGAGGGGGATGGAATTCCACTCTTTTGTCCAGATGTGGTGGCCGTTTTCGATGCAGTTTTTTCAGATATATAATGTTTTATGGAGAAGTCTGTCCCTACTAAAACAGGTGAATCACCCGGGTGAATCGATTTCGGGTGACGGGTGAAAATTGGGTGAATCAAAAATTGTGTTTCATTTAAATCCACAAGTATAGACATTGGAAAATTATGTTCAAAGCAAAGTACCCGTATTTTTATGTGCTCTTTCCTTAGAATAGGAGTTTAGTGCAGTTCGTAGATTTAAAGTACTTTCTTAAGAAATCGAATGCGAAATCGATATACTAAAACGGTTGAATTTCCAGGTGAATCTTTTTGAATCGCTATATCTCGTTTAGTTAAACTTTTTAAGAGATGGCCGATAGCTCAATGAGTCCCAGAGATCACTGCGAACAACTTTGTTGAACATCACTTTTTATGAAAAAATTATATGAGTAAGGAAATGCCTTGCGCAATTATTTGCTGAAATCGATAAACTAAAACGGGTCCTGGTGAATCTGTTTGAATTGCTATATCTCGGTCCTTTTAAATTTTTAGGAGATGGGCGATAGCTCAATAATTTCTTAAATCACGACGAACAACTTTGTAGAACATCACTTTTTATAAAAAAATTTATTTGTTTAAAGGGGGTCCTGATAATAGATCAATCTCCGATAAAAAAATTTTTTCTCGATATGACCTATATAGGGGTAATTTGATGCGAGGAATCGTCTTCATCACGTTCTGGAAAATCTTCTTCTCTGTTATCTAATATAATTCGTTTTCAAGCATAATTTAGGCTTAAAACAAGGTTGTCATATTATTTTCGTTTACAAGACAAAAAAATCAACATCCAAATGCAATACTACAGGGTGCGTCAAAATAACTGACTCACTTAATTTGTTTCAATTTTTTGCCATTTTTCGTTTCCCTTTGATATAAGATTGCTTATTTTAAGTTAAAAAATGGCAGAAATGCGCCCAGCTATTATTAAACTGCATGAAAAAGGATATTCTACTAGAGAAATTGAGCAGCTTCTTGATGAGCTTCTTGATCCCAATCTTCAGTCTCCTGTCATATTAAGCGATATGAAGAAACCAGAAACCACAAAGATCGGGAAGGAAGAGGGCGAAAGAAGACAGCGAGAAGCAAGAGGAATATTCAGCGTGCAAAGGGGATGATCCAGCGAAACCCGACGACCAAGGCCAACTCATCCAAAAAAATTGCTAAGAAGTTAAGACCAAATTTAAGTGAGTCAGTTATTTTGACGCACCCTGTATAAGCCAATCGAGATGAAAAATCGAGTTTAGAAAATTCATGCGAAGTCTGGCGAACAAAAATTGTTGAAAAATCGATATTTTCACGAAAACAAGATAAAGGAGGCGTTTTCGTGCTTCGGGAATGCGCGCAATCGATTCCTCGTATCAAATTACTCCTATATAGGTCATATCGAGAAAAAATTTTTTGTTGGAGATTGACCTATTGTCTGGACCCTCTTTAAGAAATTTCCTTATTGCATCTTTTGTTTGAAATCTTGAGTTATGGTAGAATTATCATAACTCGAAGGTTTTTTGAGAATATCTTGGCCATTTCGAAGGCTTTTTCGATAATTCTTTTTTAAAATAAAAGCTAAGAGCTTGCCCAAAAAATGCACGGTGCATTTACTGGAAACAAATGCAATCTCGATTTTTATAGTTAAAAAACCTCTGGGGTAGCCAGGTTGGGTAGCCCTTCCGAAAATTCGAAGCTTTTGAGGATCGAAATAATTTTGTTCTAATTTTTCTATCGTTTTTGGGCATGGGGAACAATATTCAAAAAGTCCTAATCCTAATCAACAATTCGAATTTTTTAAAATTTAAGTTTTCGACCCTTTGGTTCCCCTTAGGTTTTGGGTCAAAAATTCAAAAAAACTGGAAAGCGTTTTCAAGCTTCGGGAATGAGCGCAATCGATTTCTCGCATTGAAAAACCCCAATAGAAGCAGTTTTCAACATTTTTATGCCGGGGTCAGACTTTTCGTCATTTTGAACACATGTGAGAACCGACATATTTTTAAAATCGGTTCGAACTGATTCGTTTTTATCGGTTCGCCCAATTCTAGTTTTTTCCGGTTTGTAGGTAGCTATAGCCCCCCCCCCTCATAAAGACGCCACTGTCCTTAATCTTTAATTCTGGCACTTCTGAAACTTACTTGGTAACTCTTTCCACGGAATTTTATCTATGGATTTCTCAAAGACCCCTTCATTTGTAATTAATTGCATATCAATCAATGTTTTCCACATCTCGACAGAATACATATCTTTATGTAGTCGGTGGTAAATTTTGTTGTAAACTTGATTAAAAATTATTTTTGCCATATACTGTTTCTTGGATACTGTTTGTATAAAAACCCTTAAAAATTCTTTATCTTCATCTGGAATATGTTTTAGAGGTTTAAGTCTTGACAAAAAAGTTTGCGGCGACAGTCTTACATGGCCCTTACTATCAATTATATTATTTGAAAATAAAATACCCCAAGTTTTACTCGAGATTTTTTTGTTTGTTACAAGATCAGGTTCGAGTGTATACGAGAATTCATGTTCTTCTTTTAGAGAAGATATTTCTCTGTCTTTTACCTCAAGCTCTTCTCCTTGATAATTTTTAAAATATAAAAACGTTCGTTGCCAAATAAAAACAAAAAGCGATTGTAAATTTTCCAGGCCAGCAATGTTATGAGAGAGGTATAAAATGTTTGTTGCATTATCAAGAAGCATAGAGTCTACTTCGTCAACGATTATCACGTTAGCTAGGCGCTTTCCTTTTATATTTTTTCTGTAAAAAGAATCTAAGAGATAGTCACGTTGGAATGATGCTAAGTCTCCATAAATCACATCGCAATTCCTATAAACTTCTCGACGTTCTTCACTATTTTCAGAGATAATATGACCAACAGTGATATTAAATGCTTTGTATAAATCATCAATCATAGAATCTCGTTTTGCTAGAATTGGTGAGCTAGTAACAATGTCTACTTTATTTGAATCTAATGCCTTAACTATTGCAATTACATTAATAATTAATGTTTTTCCTTCGCCAGTTGAAATTTGGGCCAACACACCATTGATATCAAATACTTCATTTAAATAATAAAAAATAACAATTTTTTGAACGATATTTAAACGCTTGTCTCTTTTGATATCTAGAATACGGTCAATTATATCTACCAAATGTGCATATCTTAATTCCTTCCAATCTTCGATTCCTTCTTTATGCGTATGGTACGATAACTCGAGATGTTTTTTGAAACTGCTTCCATATTTGTTTAATACATATTCAAATTTTTCATCAAAATTAATAGATTCTTGAAATTCTTTAAAAATACCATCGTGTATATCATTTAATAAAGGATTATTTTTATAACAAAAATTTTCTTTCTTTTTTATAAGTTTTGTTCTTTTTTTTTTATAACAAAGTTGTTCCATTTGTTTCTTTATTAAAAGATATTTTTTATTGTTGTAATTTGGCTTTTTTTGTTGCATAAACTTTAAAATATTTTCTATAGTTCGTTCATCATTTTCACTTAAATTTTGTATATTTTCTTTTAAATTTTTATGATCATATTGTAATACAAAACCTTGCCATTCTTCAAATTTTATGTTCTTGAAAAATTCCATTGGTATATTTGTATTAATAATCGACCCAAGAGTGTTAAAAATTTTACTAGAAATGAATTTTTTCTCAGTTGGTTCCAAAAATTTTTGGCAAAAGAATAGTAAAAACTGAATATTTTCCATACTAAAAAGCTATTTAAAAATGTTATGTAAATATAATTTTTGTAGTGTTCGAGCATATCCCCATGGATAAGAAAGCTCGACAGTCAAACCTATATATAGTGCCAACAGTGATGTATTCATATACGGTTTGTGTAGTACACGTACACGTTTGGATGGATGCAAACGTGTACACACACACGTACAGGATCGAATTACACGTACAAGTTTGGATCGCGTATTTTGCATAGTTATAAAATCTAATGTTAGATAATAACTACACGAAAAATTTTTTTTCGTGTACGTGTATACAAGTACACGTTTGGATGAGGTATAAACGTGTATGCGTGCTACACGTACACGAACGAAACGTCTACCACTCAAACGTATAGAAAATTTATAAATTGCTTATTTTTTAGTCATTTTATTTTTGCTTTCAAAGAAAAATTTTAAAAATTAATTTGAAGCAGAATACACGTACACTCACGTTAAAAACGTTTTATGAAATACACGAATACATCACTCACTGAGTGCCGCCCCTAAAAATTCGCCAAAAATAGAGGAAAAATCGGATTTCTTTGATCAAACACAATTTTGAGAGCTAATTGTATGAGGAATATTTTATTTTAAAAAATACTGAAAATTATTTTATTTTTGTCGAGATATGGCCCTTTGAAGTGAAAAAGAGGCATAATGTTTCAAAAAATCATATCTCAGCGAGATCGAAGACTTTTTGACTAAATCTTTTTGTAAAAAAATCCTTATGATCCAAGCTTCAAAAATGCTATCGCCCAAAAGAATCTGAGCTGTTCTCGATTTTTGGCGTTTTTGTGAAAATAGGCAATATCTCGAAATATCGCAGATAGCTCCTGAGGGGTGGGAGTACGCCAAAAAGTGTCACCAAAAACTTGAAGCCTATATTATCTTTAAGTACCTAGTGAGTGATGAACAAAAACGTAAAAATTAGGTCCCGTGCCTTTATACTTGTGGAGAAATCGAGGGTCATGTTTGGCAAAAATCGGCACCCGGACCATTTTAGTATTTCTATCATAACTTTTTTTTCTATAAATGCGTTTCCCACAATTTAAAGCATGTTTTTATTGCCCATTGTTGCCCTTTCCAACGACACCAAAACTATGTCCTAAGCCTTTGTAGTTGTCGAGAAAAGTGACTTTCTTTCTATAGATCACGATTTTTTACCACTCAAAAAATCACTTTTTGAGCTCTAGCTCGATATTTTTTCACTACGCGCGCTCTGAGTTGTACATAAAAATAAACTAGAATTCCTGGCCGATATCCCTGACCAAGTCACTTTTCAAAAATCGTTCCCTAAAAAATGTCTCCATAGCTAAAACTGAAGGAGGTCACAAATTGAAAATTCTTTAGGTTAGCGAAATTTGCCATAATTTATATATACTCGGAAAATTCATGAGAAATGGAGCATTTTTTGTTTTTACAGTAAATTCTGAATCGTTATCGTTGTCGAGATAATCGCATTTGAAGTTGGCGATTTTTGAGACTCGTTTTGAAATTTAAATTGCCGCCAAAGCCTGATTCAGGATCAAATTGTGGGGAACGCATTTATACAGGGTGTCCCAAAAAAACGCATATTTTGTAATTTTTTGAGGTCATTTTTTCGAAAAAATTTTTTTTTCAAAAACATCATTTCTAGGGTAAGAATTAGGTGAAAATCACGAAAAAAACATTTTTAAGGCGAAAAAAAATTTCCCCGACCCCCAAATGGGCACCTGCTGGTCAAAA
>OZJO01000021.1:0-39549 GCA_900406225.1 Acrobeloides nanus
TTCTAATTTTTTTATAAAAAAATAATATTTCTACCGTGTTGCTCGCATAAAAATAATAAATAAAAAAATTTTTATTCACTTTGTATGATGCAAAAAGAAATTGCTCCGAGCGGGATCGAACCCGCGATATAAAAAGTGAGCGTCCAGAGCGCTATCCACTAAGCTATTTGGTACATATGATATATAAGTAATAATTTCACCTAAGTAGAAAGTCAATTGAAACTTTAAACCCGTTTTTAGCAATACAGACATTTCGTTAGGAAAAAATTTTTATCGTACGTTGATCTATGCATCATAACGAACATTTTGAGCTATCATTCATCAAAAAATAAAAAATCAAGTTCGATATGTTTACTGTAAGTCCAAAGCTAAGACCAAAGCCAAAGCTAAGTTCAAAGCTAAGGCCAAAGCCAAGGCCATTGTAAAGGCTAAGTCCCAAGCCAAGGCTAAGACCAAAGCCATTGTCAATCTAAGTCCAATCTTAGGCCAAAGCCTTCACCAAAGCTATGACCAACACCAAGGCTAAAGCCAAGTTTAGACCAAGTCTAAAATAAGGCCAAGGCATTAAAATATTTTCAGAATATATTCTTTGGCATCAAAGAGATATCTTCCCTTGAGCACTGAAGGCGCTCGGTCTCCCGATTCTTCGTTTTTAAAATTTAGAAATGCCTCCAAAAAATTCTATAAAATCTCGGCTAGTACTCTTTTATGTATAGATTGCCCCCCCCCCCCAAATATGGCAATTTTGCTATTTTTGGGCAATTTTTTCAAAATTTTTCAAGTTTTTTAATTTTTACCAAAATAACCCTATAGGGTGTTTTCTATGCGAGGAATAGCATTATTGAGCTTGAAAATCCTTCTCAGACCATGTGTTAGCCTATTTTAGCTTCAATACACACATCTCTTCCCTGAATCAGTGTCAGTGAAGCGTTTTCAGTCTTCAGCTGTGCGTGCAATCGAGTCCTCGTATAGAAAACCTCTACAAAGTTATTTTGGTGAAATTAAAAACCTTGAAAAAATTGTAAAAAATTTGAAAAAAATAGACAAAAAAATTAAAATTTGAAAAAAATATAAAAAAATTCGAAAATATTGAATCGAAAAACGCAAAAAAATTTTGGGACAATCCCTTGAGCTCGGTCTCTCGGTTTTATTAACAGGATGAAAAAATATTAACAGGAAAATTATCTATGACCAAAAATAAGCATAGGCAAAAATTTTCATGAAAATCGAAAATTTTAATTTAAGGGTCGGGATTTGATCCCTCGACCTATAAGTAAATTTCTATCACACTAACCACTCGGCCAAAATAGATTCTGTAACGTATATGTACAATATGATATGAGTTTTACTCGCCTCGTTGAGCTGAGTCGAATGGCATTTGTTGTGCAGGGGTGAACATTAAAAAACTTGAAAAATGAAAAAAATAGTGCAAAATCAAAAAATAACAAAAAAAATATAACTTACACATTTCGAATAATAATGTTGCGCAGAGTGATAAAATGAAGACTATAAAAAGAGATTTTGAAGAATCTATTATACCATATAAATACGAATTGTTGTATATACTCACAACTCTATATGCAGCATTAAAAATTAACGAATGACCCATGCCAAAAACTATAAGAATATAAGTTGCACCAAGTGGATATTGGGCATAGGGGCCAAAATAGCGTACTAGACCACTTGAATAAGCCAAGAAAAATGGGAATAACAAAAATGGTTGCCATATAGTCAAATGTATACCGAATAAATATGACCAAAATAATTGGTTGAGAAGCAAGTATTTATATAACTTCATTTGTGGTGGAGATTTCTTCATAACAATCAAAAATGCTAATAACATTACAGGTGTTGTTATTGTGAAGCAAAAATATTGGAACCAACTAAATGATTTGGCAAGTGTCGGATGATATATCATGTCCAGTGTTAAATTACCGTTCATCTTTTCAACAACAAAATAAATTGACTTGAAGGAGCTCAAACAAAACTTTCAGCTTATAGAATAAGCCTATTATGATTAGTTGAAATGAATATTTCCCAAGTTTTTCTAGCATATAACACCTGTTCATCTGAATTTATTAAAGCTTACGTAAAAGCAGGGTTGCTCTTGACACTTTGCAGCAGCACTTCCGCAAAAAAATTTTTTTAGAATTTTTGCAAAAATGACTTTTCTAGGAGTAATTTTATGCGAAAACTCGATTGCGCACATCCTCGAAGCTTGAAAATGCTTCCTTGATCCTGATTCAGGGAAAAATTGGGTTTTTGAAGCGAAAATTGTCATTTTTCGCTTCAAAAACCCAATTGAAAATTAAAATTTTATATTTATAGAATCTTGACAACTTTAAATTCGAAGCGGATTCGAACCAGAGACTATAAACTCCAAATCTGTTACTTTAACCACTCGGCCATGGGGACTGGGTTGGAAAATCACATGTTATGGTATGCGTCCCAATTTTCCTTGTAAAGATTTAGTTTTTTTATAAAAGAATTAGTTTTTTTTGTAACAGAATCCAATCTCGCAGTTGGAGTTGCACGTGTTAACAAATCTATTGAAGCTGCCAATGATTCATCGTATATAAAAAATCTTTGCCGTTTTAGCCAGATCTTTTTGGAGTGAAAAGCCGCTTTATCTGTATTACATGCGCTGTCTATGATTGGGGGCCCTAAGGTCACAATAGGCTGATACGCCCCGCCGGGGTCTAAAATAGGGTCGTGAAGAAAAATTTTGTTTTCTTGTTTAACAAGTGACCCTTTAGGGGTAATTTTATGCGGGGAATTGACTGTTTCTGTTATAAATTGAAAATATTCTGCTACAAAAAACAAAAAAATTTTTACAAGAAAAACTAAATCTTTTACAAAAAAGACATATCTTCTTTTACAAATAAAATCTTTTACAAAAAAACCATTAACCCTTATGGTATTCGTTCTACTCGACTAAGATGAGCTGAGTCGATTGGTTGCTGATTTCTCAGAACAGTGCTGATTTGTGAAAGACCAGCAGGTTTGTGCTAATTTCTTTCTTTTACATTTTTTGTATACAAATATCAGATTTTTAAACATAATTTTTTGATTTTCGCTTTAAAAAAGTTACTTTTGAGCAAAAATTCGATTTTCATCAAAAATTTACTATTCACTATAAAACTCTATTTTTTAACAAAAATTCGATTTTTGCATAAAATGCAAAATTTTCATTAAAACAATTTCTGTCGATAATTAATCAAGCAGGTGTTTGTGACCTTGTCTGGAAATTCCACACGTTGTAGGTATCCCATAAATAGATATTTTAACAAGTTTATACATTTTTTGCGTCAAACAGGATGCTATAAAATTCTTACAAGGGACCTTCAAGGTCTGAAAACTTACAATCTACCTTTCTAGCTTGGTCTTAAAAAAATCTGAGAGTGACAGATCTGGTGACCCCTTGTGTTCAACAATGCATACCTCGTTTTACTCGTTAAGCCTCGTTAAGCTGACAAGGGCGTTTTAGAATGTGAAATATGTTTTTGGTTTGAGTATCTGAAGCTTTATTGCGGATATATTGGCTCGAAAACTTTATACAATTATAACTTGATTAAATTTGAACATCTTAAAATAATAAAAGGGTAAGCGAGTGGCAAGTGACTCAGCTGACAGTCGAAAGACGTTAGGTTCGATTCCCTTGCGCGTCAATGGTTTTGCTATTATTTTGAGATGTTAAATTTAATCACGTTGTAATTGTATAAAATTTTCGTGCTAATAGTCTTTTCATTATATACATTTCAAAAACAAATAAAATGCTAAGAAAATATAGTCTCTACAAAATAGAACTATTTTTGGGTTCGAGTTTTTAATTGCCATGGTCTTTGAATTTAGCTTTTCTCCATATTTTAGTGGAAACTTCTGATTTATGAATAAGCACATTTAATATCGCTCAAGATTTCTTGCAATTGTGCTGAATGAGATCGACGACGTTAAAGCTGGTGGTTGAACTAAAGTATTAACAGTTACAGGGCGAGTTGTGATAGACGTTAGTTACCTAGCAAATTATTAGTTACCGGTTCGACAGCACTATTATTTTGGCTGATCGACAATGTTTTGGAAATAATCCCCAGCATTCGCCCGAAAAATATTCTATAGGGTTTAATAAAATAAATTATAGCCACGATATCGGCTAAGCCATGGAGGCACATCCAGCATATTCCAAACAAACAAGCATAGGAAGAGTATTTGTATCGGCTTGATGCCATAAATAACCCAATTACAATTGGAGTGATTAGGAAAATGATTATGTTGATAGACTGAAAAGTCATTTAAAGAAGTCAAGCATGCGATCGAAAATGGAAAAAAGTTACACAAAAGAAAATTTTTTTAAACGACTTCACCAATAGACTTAGCTCATCGAGATGAATAGAACAAATAACATGACATGGGGTTTTCAACCGAGTTCCATTGGCCGAGTGGCTAAAGTGACAGATTTGGAATTTATAGTCTTTGGTTTGATGAACCAAGAAATGGTAAACCAACCACTTTGAATGAGATAGAACTTCGAAGATTGGTTTAAGAAGATCCCAAGGTTAATATTCGTGAATTTTTTGGTCTTTTTTTAGCTTTTTTTGTATTTTAGTCATTTTTAAGGCTATTTTGATGGGTTAACCACATTTTCTCTACAATTTCGTTGTGTAGATTCCAAAAAACATGTATTTTTACATCATTTGCATTAAAATCAACCGCATTTTCAAAAATTAACAAAAAAATGCCAACCCTCCTGAGGGGGTCACTATGGAGAGGTTTGACTGTAATTTAATAGTGAAGTGTAAAAACTTTTGGAACAACCCATAATGACTTTTATAAAGCCTAACCTTACTATACAGCTCTAGCAAATATTTAATGTTTGCCAAAAAATCGATTTTTATGGTATTCGTTCTACTCGTCTCAGCGAGCTGAATCGATTGGAGTAAGTCGTTTTAAAAAATTTTTCGAAAATTTTTTTCAGTTTTCGACAGCTATGTTCATCCTGTTATTAAAATGTCTTTTTTGGCTCATACTGAGAATTCATAAAAACTTGGTTACTTGAGAAACCAACGCAGCAAACAACATCAACTGTAGTTTATATGTACTTAATGAAATGGTTTTCTTCCATGCTTGAAGCTTTTTATAGAAATATGCACAGGAAATTATAAGAATAACTGCTTCGCTGGCCAAAATTCCGGCCGCTACTCGCATGATTACGGTGATCGCAACATGATATGGCGAGCCGAAAATAGTCGGATAAGATACAAATTGAATTAGAACCGGAGCTTCTGCTTCTATGGCTTTAACCCAATCTTCCATAGGAATGTTTCGTAAAAACGCTAATGGCGCCACAAAAAGGATATAGACCAGCAAATGAACGAAAATCATGGTAGGAAAAATTCGACGCGGTGTCTAAAATTATAATGCTTTTGTTGTTTTTCGTAAATTTTTGAAAGCTCACTTCAAAAAACTCAACGGCTCCAAATGGCGAAATATGAGCTAAACGATATAGAAAAGAGAACGCTTGATTCCAACCTATATGTGTGTAACAAATGAACGCGATAGCTGTTAATATATAACATCCTTGTTGAGTGATAAAATATTTAAAGACTCCATTCAAATAGCCCATGTAAAATGGGAATAAAAAAACTGGCTGCATCATGCTTATGATCAAATCAAAAGCATAGTCGCATATGATACCGTTAAGCAAGAACCTAAATATGATGCTGATTCAGGAAAAATCCATTCCTGAATCCGTCGGCTACGACTTAGGCTTAGATTTAGGCTTTGGCTTGGGATTAGGCTTGGGTTTTGGCTTAGGCTTGGAATATGGCTTGAGTTTTGGCTTGGGATTAGGCTTTGGCTTGGCTTGGCTTAGCTTAGCATTATGATTTTTCGGAAAATCGATTTTAGTGCTTTCTGTCCCTATGGACAAGGGATGAGGTCAAAAATTTTTCCAACAAAATCTATTTCAAATTCATATATGAGCTATTCGAATACTTATGTTTAAAATAAAAATCTTTTAGATTTTAGAAATCCTGGCCATTCTACTGGTCCAGGGCCATCCATCCGTTCTTGTGTGTAAAATCTGGACAAATTCATACCATTTATACGCACCCATCTTTGCAGATTGAGTCATTATAATATAAGACATAAATGGTAAGCAAAACGTGTTTAATAAAAGTGTGAAGTCTAGAAAATAGCCATAGATATCCGTTACGGTTTGATCATGAAACACGTCTAGAGAATAATTTACAACGATATATACGACCATGACGATTTCTGACGAATGAACTCTAGTTAGAAATTACTTTTTTCTGGTTAAGCTACTTTGTAAAAAGTTGCCGAGGATTAATTGAACCAGGTGTTTGTGGCCTTGTAAGTGGAATTCGACATGTTGTAGTTATCCCATAAAAATTATTTTGACAAGTTTGATTTGCGTCAAACGGCATGCTATAAACGTATTACCTAGAAATTAGTTTAAAATTTGTATACATGTAGTCCAAGGGCACATCTAAAAGTACACAATGTGAGATTGCCCTTACAAGGTTAAAAATATTTCGAGAGTCATTCTACTCATCAACTATGGTAGCTCGTACCACATCATTGTTCATGGCAAAAAGTGCATGAAAGGACATAAAAAGTGCTTGGAAGTGCATAAGAATTCCGTGAAAGGGCATGTTTTGAGCAAAAAAGGAAACGGGCAAGTGGAAATGGGCGAGCGATGAAAACTAGATGAAAAAAAGTTTCAGCGAAAGCTTTTTGGGTGCGAAAAGCTGATTGTTTTGACATTTTTGTACTAAAGGCCATGAGACGATTCGTCCATAAAAATGAGCATAGACGACGCCAAATGGCTATTCCTCCCCCTTGTAGTGCCGAAGCTGTGACAAAAAACATAATGGTACCCCATTATATTTTTTATGATTTTTTTTGACAGATTAGACCCCTGTCAAAAATACTGGCTGCATCTATGAAAATAAGGCTCAAAATTTATTTTTCACCTTTTGATAAAAAAAGATGCTCTTTCAATAGTAATTGTTGAAAATGACCCATAAAATGCCACCGGCCAGAAATAAGCGAATTTTGAGCATGATATAATTTATTCGTCATAACAATATTTATACCTTGCACAAAATTCGCATATTTATTTCCAGTGATAAGTATCGAAATCACGTTTAAACTGGTGGATCGTTTCAACTCAAATGTGCAAGGAATTATTTGTTTTATCCCGGTCTCATAAATAGATCGATCAAAAAACAATAAAATAATAACTAGCTTTGTTTCAGACAAAATTCAAGTAAGAGGCGCCTAAACAATAGCAATTTAGAAACTCGGTCAAATAATCAAAAAGCACGAATCAAAATCCATCATGTGATATCATTTTCGAACTAGCGTCGCTCTCGTCTTCAAAATGGCTTAGCTTGGATCGCTCCAAGCCTTTTATATGCACATGCACGTGAATCGCCCCTTGCCTGCATTCCAATTTCTTAATGTTTTGGATTCGCTTATCTTCGCTCTTAATCTTTTCTTGTATTCGCCACTCGGGCGTTCAAAGGTACCACTTGGTTTTATAACGGTTTCACATCGTTCTAAGCTCCCCGAGACTTTGAACGATTTGAATGCTCGCTAATCCAACCAAGCTAGACTTAAAGTTACACGCCTTGATTCATGATCACAAATTACAAAGTCTCAAATCAACTTTATTTCATAATTACACAATCATTCAACACACATATAAGAAGATCAAAAGCATCAAATTCATTGCACTTTAAAATATAAGGTTCATAAGTCGGCAAGGGATGAGCCTTCCCCCTGACCCACTCACTTATGGACCCAAAATTGAGAGGGAACCAGGGCTGTAGCGGGGTGAACGTATATTTCATTGGGGTGAACGTATAGCTATGTGGAGCAGTGTAAGTTTCTGATTTATCAATAAGCATATTTAATTTCGCTCAAGATTTCTTGCAACTTTGCTGAATGAGACCACTGACGATAAAGCTGGTGGTTGATTTTGCGGGACTAAAATAAATAAAAATAGTGTTAAAGAGATAGGAAGATCAAATTTTACACAAAATTTACCTTGTAAGTTATTAGCCATCGGTTCGATAGCACTATTATTATGGCTGAGCGACAATGTTTTGGAAATAATCCCCAGCATTCGCCCGAAAAAGATTCTATAGGGTTTAATAAAATAAATTATAGCCACGATATCGGCTAAGCCATGGAGGCACATCACGCATAATCCAAACAAACAAGCATAGGAAGAGTATTTGTATCGGCTTGATGCCATAAAAAACGCAATTACAAGTGGGACGTTTAGGAAAATGATTATATTGATAGACTGAAAAAGTAATTTTAAGGATAGTAATCTACAACCATATGAAAAAATGATATATTCGGAAAGATCATGAAAAATGGAGCATTTTTTGTTTTTACGGCATGTTCTGAATCGTTGTAGTTTTCGAGATAGTTGCGTTTGAATTTGTGTACAAGCTCTTCGTTGTAATACGCAAACTTGTTTGAATTTTTAGCGAAACAATCAACTTTTGCATTAATTTTTTAAATTTCATAATATGAACATTGTAGCAATTTTTTCTAGCTAAATGCGACGACAAAATGACACCAAAATTATCTAATTTGAACTTTGTTTTAGGTTATTGAAACGAAAATTCTGATTCATGTTTTCGTTTCAATAATCCAAAACAATGTTCAAATAGGATAATTTTTGTATCATTTTATTCGTATCATTTAGCTATAAAAATTGTTACAATATTCATTTTATGAAAATTTAAAAAATTGATTTAAAAATCAATTTTTCCACAAAAAATTCTAAAAGTTTGTGCAGTACAACGAAGAGCTTGTACACAAATTCAAAATTTCAAACGCAATTATCTCAAAAACTACAACGATTCAGAACATGCCATAAAAACAAAAAATGCTCAGTTTTTCATAATCTTTCCGAATATATCTTTTTTTTCATATGGTTGTAGATACTGGACTGATCCTTTAAATGGATAATTCCGGTGGTCGAAAATGAAGAAAATGCACCAAAAATCGTATTTTTTGGTTTAAAAAAATCGAATTTTGGTCATAAATTTGAATTCTGGATAAAAATAGAATTTTAATCGAAAAAATGAACTTTGGGCAAAAAAAACTATTTTTTGGTAAAAAATCGAATTTTTGCCAAAAAAAATCGATTTTATTGTATTCGTTCTACTCGTCTCAGCGAGCTGAGTCGATTGGTGTAAGTCGTTTAAAAAAAAATTTTCGTAAATTTTTTTCCGTTTTCGATAACTTTGTTCATCCTGCGTTATTAAAATGTCTTTTTTTGGCTGATACTGAGAAATCATAAAAATTTGGTTACTTGAGAAACCAACGCAGCAAACAACATCAACTGTAGCTTATGTGTACTTGATGAAATTGTTTTCTTCCATGCTTGAAGTTTTTTATAGAAATATGCACAGGAAATTATAAGAATAACTGCTTCGGCGACCAAAAAACCGGCCATTACTCGCATGATTACGGTGATCGCAACATAATATGGCGAGCCAAAAATAGCCGGATAAGATGCAAATGGAATTAGAACCGGAGCTTCTGCTTCCATGGCAGCAATCCATTCTTCCTTAGAAAGTATTCGTAAAAACGCTAATGGTGCCACAAAAAGGATATAAAATACCAAATAACCGAAAATCACGGTAGGAAAAATTCGACTTGGCGTCTAAAATTACAATGTTTTTGTTGTTTTTCATAAATTTTTTAAAGCTCACTTCGAAAAACTCAACGGCTCCAAATGGTGAAATATGAGCTAATCGATATAGAAAAGAGACTGCTTGATTCCAAGCTATATGTAGATAAAAAGCGCATGCTATCGCCATTAATATATAAGCGCCTTGTTGAGTGGCAAAATATTTAAATACCCCATTCAAATAGGCCATGTAAAATGGGAGCAATGCAACTGGCTGCATCATGCTTAAGATCAGATCAAAAGCATAGTCCCATATGATACCGTTAAGCAAGAACCTAAATATAAGAATAAAAAAATCCGCCCCTGAATCCGTCCGTCTGTCGCTAAGACTTAGGCTTAGGTTTAGGCTTAGGATCGAGCTTAGGTTTGAGCTTGGGATTAGGCTTGAAATTTGGTTTAGGCTTAGATTTAGGCTTAGGATTAAACTTGAGCTTGGGATTAGGCCTGGGCTTTGGCTTGAGCTTAGGCTTAGGTTTTTGATTGGTCTTGGGCCTTTAGACTTAGGCTTAATCTTAGGCTCAGCTCAAGTGTGGCGCTAAGTCGTAAGTGGAGGGACCCATTTTTGAAATTCTTGTTAAAATAACATTTTTATTCAAAAAATCGCATTTTTAATCGAAAATTTGCCAATTTTTTTAATGAAAAATGACATTTTTAAGTCTTTATTTTTGTTCAGAAATCTGCCTCAAAGTTTTGACTAATCTCAAAAAACCAAAAAATCGATTTTTTTTTCAAATAAAAGGTATTTTAGAAATCCTGGACACTCCACTGGTCCAAAGCCATCCATCATTTCTGGTGTGTTTCATAAAAATTTGAACAAATTCATACCATTTATACGGACCCAACTTTGAAGATTGAGTTATTATAACATAAAACATAAATGGTAAACAAATGGTGTTTAATAAAAGTGTGAAGTCTAAAAAATAGCAATAGATATCCGTTACGGTTTGATCATGAAATACATCTAGAGAATAATTTACAACAATATATACGACCATGACGATTTCTGGCTAATCTAATTAAAAACTACTTTTTTTCTGGCTAATCTGTGTGCCCACATAAAATTTTTGTCGATGATTAATTGAACCAGGTGTTTGTGGTCTTGTAAGTGCAATTCCACATGTTGTAGCATGTTATTTGATAGAAGCGAGCTTTCGTCCAATGCCTGGCGCACAATATTTTTTTCGCCGATTTATCACAAGTTTATAATGGAAATGTTGTTGGGCTAGATGCGTGAAGTAACTTTAGTTCGGGGATCCAGGTGCAAAAGTGCATTCCTGTGGAGATAGACGCGGTCGAAGTTGTGTCTATTTTTGCTATTAGTAGAGTTAGAAAACCGATAGAAAATGGATCGGTTTTGGTTTCGGTTTTTCTCAATCTTTTTGGTTTCGACTTTTTTCGGTTTTTCAAAACATCGGTTTCGGTTTTTTTCGACTTTTTTCAACTTTATAAAATTTAAATATAATAGCCAAAAGCAATCCAGCCTGAGAAAAAAATCACTCGCAATCAACGAAGCTACATGGTATACAAAAATATTTGCGAGCCAATTCTGAGATCCTATGAACTTTCTGTTGGATAACACGATAGAATTGAATGAAAAAGTTGTGCACTTGACAAGTGATTAGTGACAAGTTCACTATAAAACTGACAAACTTGTCAGTTTTTAAGTAAACTTGTCACTAATCACTTGTCAACTTTTTCATTCATTTTTGCTCACTTGTCACTAATCAAGTACAACAATCGACCCCTTTAGGATTTAACTATGATCATCCATTTATTATTACATTGATACATAAAATATGTGACCCAATTGGGAGTTGTGTATAGTGCTGTAGGCTGTTGTGTGTAGTGTGAGAGGGAAATAATATAGCAACTATTTATTGGGTACACATGATATAAGACTAACTAACAAAGACCAGGCTCTCGAGAGAGTCTCATTAACAACTGTTACCTACAAAGCATAAACTCCCAGCTACACATGCCCTCCCCTCCCCTGTGACCAATGCCCCCATTGGTCACAGGATAAAAAACAAAGAAATTTAAGAGAAGACTATATTTAAGAAAAAGGTGCAAAATTCATAAGAAAAAATATGTAAGCATATTCACTATACGCACAATTTTCTAGGCTATTCCACCATTCTATAAATTTAGTAGTAAGGTTGTGAAAAGATTTTGACATTTTTTCCAAAACCGATTTTTTCTAGATTTTGAAGTCAAAATTTGTCAAAATCTCTTTTAACCATGTCGAAATCTATTTGTACTGGTAAAAATTTAAAAAATTTTACGTATTTAAATTCTAGAGATCTAAATCTATAATTTTTGTTTTTATCACTAAGAAAAAGTATAGTATCTACAAAATAGGGCTATTTTTGAATGCCAAGTTTTTCATTGCCATGGAATTTAGCTTTTCTCTATTTTTTATTAGAAGTCTCTGATTTATGAATAAGCATATTTAATTTCGCTCAAGATTTCTTGCAACTTTGCTGAATGAGACCACTGACGATAAAGCTGGTGGTTGAATGTGCTGGACTAAAATAAAAAAAGTAGAGTTAAAGGGATAGGAAGATCAAATTTTGCACAAAATTACCTTGTAAGTTATTAGCCAACGATTCGACAGCACTATTGTTTTGGCTAATTGACAATGTTTTGGAAATAATCCCCAGCATTCGCCCGAAAAAGATTCTATAGGGTTTAATAAAATAAATTATAGCCACGATATCGGCTAGGCCATGGAGGCACATCATGCATAATCCAAACAAACATAGGAAGAGTATTTGTATCGGCTTAATGCCATAAATAACCCAATTACAGCTGGGATGATTAGGAAAATGATTATGTTGACAGACTGAAAAGTAATTTAAAGGACCAGTCCAGTAATTTACAACCATATGAAAAATGATATATTCGGAAAGATCATGAAAATGGAGCATTTTTTGTTTTTACGGCATGTTCTGAATCGTTGTAGTTTTCGAGATAATTGCGATTGAAATTTGAGTTTGTGTAGAGAAAATAAAAATGAAAGAAATGCCCCAAAAATCTGAGAAACCCTAAAAATTTGGTTACTTGAGAAACCAACGCAGCAAACAACATCAACTATAGCTTATGTGTACTTGATGAAATGGTTTTCTTCCATGCTTGAAGCCTTTTATAGAAATATGCACAGGAAATTATAAGAATAACCGCTTCGCCGAACAAAAAACCGGCCATTACTCGCATGATTACGGTGATCGACACATAATATGGCGAGCCAAAAATAGTCGGATAAGATACAAATTGAATTAGAACCGGAGCTTCTGCTTCTATGGCTGCAATCCATTCTTCCATAGGAAGTATTCGTAAGAAAACTAATGGTGCCACAAAAAGGATATAAAATACCAAATAACCGAGAATCATGGTAGGAAAAATTCGACTTGGCGTCTAAAAATTACAATGTTTTTGTTGTTTTTCGTAAATGTTTAAAAACTCACTTCGAAAAACTCAACGGCTCCAAATGGTGAAATATGAGCTAATCGATATAGAAAAGAGACCGCTTGATTCCAAGCTATATGTAGGTAAAAAGCTAACGCTATAGCTGTTAATATATAACATCCTCGTTGAGTGATAAAATAATTTAAATACCCCATTCATATAGCCCATGTAAAATGGGAAAAATGTAACTGGCTGTTCATGCTTAAGTTCAAATCCAGAGCATAGTCCCATATGACACCGTTAAGCAAGAACCTAAAATATGATGCTAAAAATCCATTCCTGAATGGATTCAGAATCTAAATCCAGAAATTAAAATAATAAGTAGTTAAAATCCGGGACATTTCACTGGTCCAGGGATATCCATCATTCTTGTGTGTTTCATAAAAATTTGAACAAATTCATACCATTTATACGGACCCAATTTCGTAGATTGAGTTATTATAACATAAAACATAAATGGTAAACAAATGGTGTTTAATAAAAGTGTGAAGTCCAAAAAATAGCCATAGATATCCGTTACGGTTTGATCATGAAATACATCTAGAGAATAATTTACAACGATATATACGACCATGACGATTTCTGACTAATCTAATTAGAAACTACTTTTTTTCTGGTTAAGCTGCGTGCCCACATAAAATTTTTGTCGATTGAACCCGAATTAATTGAACCAGGTGTTTGTGGCCTTGTAAGTGGGATTTCACATGACATGTTTAAAAGTATGCAATATAGGAATGCTTTTACAAGGTTAAAAACTACAATAAATTATTTCTTTAAAGGACCATTCAGTAATGATATATTCGGAAAGATAATGAAAATGGAGCATTTTTTGTTTTTACGGCATGTTCTGAATCGTTGTAGTTTTCGAGATAATTGCGGCAAAAGTTTTCGGACTCAACTGGGACTCGAACCCGGACCTCCTGTATACCGTCCAAGTGCACTACCATTGTGCTACTGAGACCTACAACTGATGCCCCCAAATTTTGGCCATAAATTTGAATTCTGGATAAAAAATTGAATTTTAACTGAAAAATTGAACTTTGATCAAAAAATCGAATGGGGGTCTAGGTGCATTCCTGTGGAGATGACGCGGGATCTATTTTGATTATTAGCATCGAAAATTCAAAGTAACATAACTCCGAAGCCATGAGGGCTACAGACATGGGATAAAGTACGTTTTATTGGTGAACACATGAGCCTCATTTATGGTAAAATAAATCGTATCTGAAAACTTCAATTTCTAGGATAAGATTAGTGTGTGATACTACTATTTTCGGGTACCCCCAAAATAGCTTTTTTGCTCTAAAAGTACCCCAAGAAATATCGGCAGCGGCCTAAATTTAGCCTCTTTTGGTTGTCCAACATATGAGGAAAGTCCAAACAAAATTTTTTGTGCGTTCCGAAAAAAATCGCAATTTTGTGGACTATTTTTTCCAAAAAAAGATACGATTTTTGGCGAAGAAATACCATTTTTTAGTCATTTATTGGCAAAAAATGCCAATCTTTCCCATCTACAATACCGTCTTCCCGTTTATGAGGGGATTCTGGTTATGCCCCTGCTCGGAGCACGATTTTTTCAAATAACTAGTTCTAATCAATGCTGATATTTATTATTTTTTGTTGGACAATTTGTCAGAAAAATTCGAAATCTAATAAACGCTGATAAGATCTCCATAAGCAAAAATTTTTATCAGCAAAGCTTGAGTGGTAAAATCGTTAAAAATCAATTTTGGTACACAGATAGTTTTTTGTCCTTTTTCTTCAAAATGTTTGTTGGTGAACATTATTATTTTGATAGAAGCTATGTAAATGAACTTGGTCGTGGCGGATTTGGGATAGTATATAAAGGATATGATAGGCGAGTAAGCATTCTTACGTTTATATTCTTCTTTTAAATTTTACTTTTTAGAATGAAGATGTTGTCGCTGTAAAAGAAATAAGTAAAGAAAATATAAATATGAATCATGTTGAAAGAGAAAATAAAATTATGTTGGTAAGATAATAATTTTTCAGCATCATAAAATCTCAAAAATCCAGTTTTTACCTTGTACGGAGCGTTCATTTTGGTATGCAACATCAATGTTTTTAGTCGTTCTCGCACCCCCTCTAACGAATTTCTATGCGGTCTTTTTTAAATTGTAGCTGAACAATGGCCGAATAAATGTTGATAAAAATGTTCGAAATCCGTTGATCCTAACATTTTCAAAAATTACTTTGAAGTTTTCAAAGTCGATTTTCTTCACCTTAACAAAATGTTAGAAATGTAATTTTTGTATGAAAATACAGAGCTTTAGTCCCTCTAACACATGCAAAAAACCGTATATAAAAATTATTTAAGAGTGACGAGATACTTGACTTTAAATTTGATAGTCAAAAATGAGGCAAAAACAAAATGACGCACCCGGGAAAGAACCCTCGACCTTCTAACTGCTAGTCTAACGCGCTAACCACTACACCATCACCACATGGTGAGTGGTAAGGTGAAGAAAATTGATCACATGGTGTAGTGGTTAGCGCGTTAGACTAGCAATCAAAAGATCGAGGGTTCGATTCCCGGGTGCGTCATTTTGTTTTTGCCTCATTTTTTAACTATCAACTTCAAAGTCAAATATCTCGCCACTGTTAAATAATTTTTATATACGGTTTTTTGCATGTGTTAGAGGGACTAAAGCTCTGTATTTTCATAAACAAATTAAATTTCTATCATTTTGTTAAGGTGAAGAAAATCGACTTTGAAAACGTCAAAGTAATTTTTGATAATGTTAGGATTAACGGATTTCGAAAATTTTTATCAACACTTATTCGGCATTGTTCAGCTACAATTTAAAAAGGACCGCATAGAAATTTGTTAAAGAGGATGCGAAAAACATTGATGTTGCATACCAAAATGAACGCTCTGTATATTAGATTGAGTCATTTTTAGCATCTCCAATCTATAAAGCATGAAAATGTAGTGACACATTATCATACCGAAATTACGGATACATATATCTTTATAGTGATGGAATTATGTAATTATAATGATTTGGAATCATATTATAATAAGCATGCACCGCTAAACATCAATGACATGAATATAATATTAAAACAATTAGCAAGTGGATTGCAATTATTATATTCGAAGCGTATTATTCATCGTGATTTAAAACCTATGGTATTAGCATGGGAAGGGACAGGGGAAGGAGAAAGCATTCGATCAGGGGTCCCCCTAGCCAAAGTTGCGACTTTTTTGGAAGACCGCTCTCCCACCAACTCCACCAAACAAACGACTTTTTTTAGCTTGAGGTAGTCTTCTAACACCCAATTTTTACTTCATATGTTCGGCGGGATCTATGCGGATCACTTCTCAAATTTGGGTCCATTAGTGCGTGGTCCCTCTCAATTTTGGGCTCGTGCGTAGTTGGAAGGCTCCCCCCTTGCCGACCCATGTTTAAAATGTAAAACGTATCATTTTCCCCCTTTTTTACACAATAAGGGGCAACAGTGCTCAAAAAAGGCCTCCCCAAATTGGGTTTTGGGGGGAGGGGTGTTCTTAAGGTGTGCTCGGCTCCTTTTTTTCTTTTAAAATGCTTATTTTAGAACATACTTTTACATAATAATAAAAATCTACAAGATCCATTGATAAATGATCTTACATTAAAAATTGTAGACTTCGGGCTATCGAAATTTATTACTAATAATACACTTGCTACATCTAAAGTTGGTACTCCTATTTATATGGCGCCAGAAATATATACTCAAAAAAAGTATGATCACAAAGCAGATGTTTGGTCTGTGGGATTGATTGTGTATAGAGGACTATTTGGAAGGCTTCCAGAATTTTTAGTAAATTGTTTGGGTATTAAAATTTATTTTAAACTTTAGAATCTCGAGTTTACGTATTTAAACTTTTGGAATGATTTACATATCCGGAATGAAGAGCCTATGATTGAGTTTCCATTTTGTGAAAGCTTGAAATTAATACAGCTATTACGCACATCATTAATACGTGATGTATCTTCCAGGATGCATATGTTAAATTTTCTTTGTTTATTTTTAACAGAAGAGGTATATTTTAATTGGCATAAGGTTAAATAGTACGAAGAGGATGGAACGAGAAATGGTCGAATAAAACGATACGAATGAAACGATATAATGGAACGAAACAAATAAAAAATTGTTTCATTCGTATCATTTCACTCGTTTCGTGTCAGTCGTCTCGTTACATTCGTGCTCGTTCCATCTATATTCGTTTAATTTGTGTTCGCTTCATTCGTCTCATTTTATTCGATCGTTTCATTTGTCTCGTTTGCAACCCTTCGTCATAATTTACAATAGTAGGAACGTTCTATAAAAGAAATTATTGAAAAATATTTTATTTTCTCTGAGTTATGGCCCTTTAAATTTGAAAAAGTTGAGAAAATGACATTTTTTTCAGAAAATCATATCTCTGTGAAATCGAAATCATTATCAATAATTTCTTTTACATAATGTTCCTCAAGCCGTATAGAAGCTTCTTATGAAAATTTTTCAGCCCGGTAACAATCGAAATGTGATTATTGTCAAACATTTGGACTACGAAGATTTAATTTCTAATCTTAGCCTTTTATCTGCAGCTCTAGAAAATAACATTGATCTTGTTCGAACAATATTAGAGCAATGTGCAGACCCAAATATAAAAGACGATTACGGCAATACTGCTCTGCATAATGCTGCAAAAAATAAAGATGACAATTATTTGCTTGTCGAATTATTATTAGAATATAGTGCTGATATAGATAGTCAAGACAAAGATGGTTTCACTTGTCTTATGTGGGCAGCTATCAACAACAATATTGAAATTTTTCGTTGTTTATTGCAAAATGGTGCAGATATAAATAGAAAAAATAGTTACAGCAGAAATGTTTTACATTGTGCTGCAGGAAATGGAAATGATAATAAATTAATTATCGAGTTATTATTAAAATATGGTGCTGATATAGATAGTCAAGACAAAGATGGTTTCACTTGTCTTATGTGGGCAGCTAATAACAACAATATTGAAATTGTTCGTTGTTTATTACAAAATGGTGCAGATATGAACAGAACAAATAATTACAGTATCAATGTTTTACATTTTTCTGCATTGAATAATATTGATAATCAATTTATGATCAAGTTATTATTAGAATATGGTGCTGATATAGATTGTCAAGGCAAAGCTGGTCTCACTTGTCTTATGTTTGCAGCTTTCAAAAACAATATTGAAATTTTTCGTTGTTTATTGCAACATGGTGCAGATATAAATAAGAAAGATAGTAACGACGAAAATGTTTTACATTATGTTGCAAGAAATAAAGATGACAATTATTTGCTTGTCGAATTATTATTAGAGTATGATGCTGATATAGATTATCAAGACAAAGGTGGTGTCACTTGTCTTATGTATGCAGTTGAAAACAACAATATTGAAATTGTTCGTTGTTTATTGCAAAATGGTGCAGATACAAGTAAGAAAGATAGTTACGGCAAAAATGTTTTACATCGTGTTACAAAAAATAAAAATGACAATTATTTGCTTGTCGAATTATTATTAGAATATGGTGCTGATATAGATAGTCAAGACATACATGGTTCCACTTGTCTTATGTATGCAGTTGAAAATAACAATAATGAAATTGTTCGTTGTTTATTGCAAAATGGTGCAGATATAAATAAGAAGGATAGTGATGGCAAAAATGTTTTACATTGTGCTGCAGTAAGTGAAAATGATGATAAATTTATTATCGAGTTACTATTAAAATATGGTGCTGGTATAGATAGTCAAAAAGAAGATGGTAGCACTTGTCTTATGTGGGCAGCTTCCTACAATAATATTGAAATTATTCGTTGTTTATTGCAGAATGGTGCAGATATAAATAGAAAAAATGGAAACGGAAAAATTGTTTTACATTATGCTGCATTAAATGAAAATGATAATAAATTTATTATCGAATTATTATTAAAAAATGGTGCTGATATAGATAAACAAGACGAATATGGTTCCACTTGTCTTATGTTTGCAACTACAAACAATAATATTGAAATTGTTCGTTGTTTATTGCAAAATGGTGCAGATATAAATAAGAAAGATAGTAAGGGCGAAAATGTTTTACATTATGCTGCAGTAAATAAAAATGATAATAAATTTATTATCGAGTTATTATTAAAAAATGGTGCTGATATAGATAGTCAAAATGAAGCTAGTCGAACTTGTCTTATGTTGGCAGCTGAAAGTAACAATATTGAAATGGTTCGTTATTTATTGCAAAATGGTGCAAATATAAATAAGCAAAACATATTTGGCAGAACTGCAATACAGATAGCTAGATCTCATGGAAATAAAGAAATCGTAGAATTATTACTGAATTATAAAAAATAGAATCTAAAATTTTTAATAAAGATATTCAAATCAGGTAACGGATAAAAGTGGCAAGAACTAAAAAATGACAATTTTTTGAAATCTTTTAAATTTTTACCAAAATGATCCTAAAAATGATTTTTCTATTGAAATCTAATGGAAAAGATAATAAATAATAATAATAAACTTTATTCCGCGATCCACAGTCAATACAGACAAATTTAAGGATCCCTAAGTCAAAATATAAAACATGTGTAACAGATAGTAATATATTAAGCCTAACAAATCAATGGTATCTGTGAGCCTATGAGATTAAATAAGTAACTCGGTTCTTCTTTGGTGTGCTATTTCGGTCACAATTTCGTAGATAGAGCGGCAGCAAGGTTTCGCTTGAATTCGGGAAAGTTCTTTATCGCAGCGAGGTCACCAGGTAATTCATTCCAAAGTTTGCGGATGGTGTTAACAGGACTCTCGGCGATTGAGGTATTTTGAGCAAGAGGTACTTGTAGTTGCCATTGGTGGCCAAGTCTTGAGCTAGTGCGAAAAGTTCTTAAGGCAAATGCTCCATCTGGTATACTTCTTGCGCCGTGGACGTGGTGGTGAGCGAGCTGTAAGCGCTTCTCCATAGCCAGTTGGCTCAGCGGTTTCCAGTTGAGCTTTTCAAGTAGTGTCTTGTAGGCGGTTGTAAAGTTGTTCGTAACAAGCTTGGCGGCAAACTTCTTGACTCTTTCAATCTTGTTCTGGAGCGTGATTTGAGATGGATACCACGATTCTAGTGAATAGGATATCATTGGCTCAATAGTAGTCTTGTACAGCTTTTCCATGACGTTGCGTGGTGCCCATTTCCGGATTGTACGACATGTAGCAAGGGAGTAAATAGGGGGTAGAGCATGCCGAAGAGGTAGCAGGTGCACGAAGTGGTCCTGCTACATCCCCATTTATTTGACGTGAATTATTTTTAGTTTTTGTAATAAAAATTGATTGGGAACATACTTGGGCATTGGGTAGTTTAGCATAGTTTTTTCACTACACAGGGTTAGTACATGTAGCAAGGGGTAAAAAAGGGAGTAGTGTATGTAGCAGGGGGTAAGAGAGAGGGTAGAGCAGAATGGAGATAGCAGGCGCGCGAAGCGCCTGCTACCTCCAGCCTCTCTGGCCTGCTCTCGCAAACATGGCATTCAAGACGGTAATATGATCTTCACATCGCGGAATTTAATTGGCGCAAACACTTTGGACGATTATCTGCGGAATCCCCTTTTTTTGGGAGCTACAGGTCTCCGAAAATCGAAAAAACATGGTCTAAAATGGCGACTTATGTCATTTTTACAATGTTATTTTGACACCCCCTCCCTAGAACCATGTTATTTTTGACAATTTAGAGTAATATCATTTTTTCATAGTGTTTTTTCCGTGTGTAGTGGTCCTTTAAGCAATATCGATATTTCTTTATTGCTAGAAAATTTTCCATAAAATTCCTAAATCCAATAAACGCTGATAAGAGCTCCATAAGCAAAAAATTTTTATCAGCAAAGCTTGAGTGGTAAAATCGTTGAAAATCAATTTTGATACACAGATAGTTTTTTGTCTTTTTTCTTCAAAATGTTAATTGGTGAACATTATTATTTTGATAGAAGCGATGAAAATAAACTTGGTCATGGCAGATTTGGGATAGTATATAAAGGGTATGATAAGCGAGTAAGCATTCTTACGTTTATATTCTACTTTTAAATTTTCTTATAGAATAATAATGTTATCGCTGTAAAAGAAATAAGCAAAGCAAATTTAAATATTTTAAATATGACAGATGTAGAAAGAGAAAAAAGAGAAGATGAAATTATAATGGTATGATTTTTAAGTGTGAACCATACAAATCGGATTTCTGAGATTGTATGATTTCTGAAAAACTCCCTCGGGTAAACCGTTCCGTCCCGAAAATTCCGCCCCGGCCAAGAGGTCAATCCGAACTCGGGATCGAACACTAATCATAACACGATTGAATCGAGTGAAGTGAACTGTGCTGCACGGTTCGGCTAAAAGTGGTAGTCGATTGAATCGTGCTGCAATCCATTCGGTCCATTAAAATTTAAACAACTTTTCAATATTGAAAAATAACCAGCTTATAATCATCAGAGCATATCAAACCTAATCAGAAATTATTAGAAATAAGCATAGATGGCCATATGGAGAAATGCAATTTTTCAGCAATCATAAAATCTCCAAAATTCGGTTCTCACCCTGATATTTACATTGATTCAATTTTTAGCTTCTCCAATCTATAAACCATGAGAATATACAGGGTGTCTCAGCTAAGTGTTTACACCACTTATTTGGCATTATCTCTGAGACCCTGGAGAATATGTCGATGTGGTTGAAAACCGCGTACCTGGCCCCTGAATTAACTCCAAGGGTTCGATGGTTCGGTCGTACTGGGCTTGTCTCAGGCGCCCCTCAAGGCTGGTTCAAACCCCGCTTGAGGCCAAAAGATTTTGCCTAGTAGTAACGTCTCTTCATAGCTCTCTATAATGCTCGGCATTACACCTTTAGAAATCGAATTTTTCACAAATTTTCACGGATTCTGGAAGAGCATGGCCGATTTTACTTACCTACAAAAAATCATGAAAAATGATTTATACTTTGCATATGTAAAAAAACATGTGAAATAATAAGCAAATTCTAAAATGGATCAGTGGTAGTGGTCTTGGTTTTGATTCCCCAATGGTAGCCGGATCGAATCTCACTCACGGCGATTTTATTTTGTCGCAAAATAGCAGTTAACTTCAAAACGATATAATTCGAAAAATCTACATCCTTTTTTCATGATTTTTTGTAGGTATCGGCCACATTATCAATGGGGGGGGGGGGGACCGTCTCCCCTTATGTAGCATCGAGCCAAAAATTAAGATTCATATAGCCTCGGAGTTCCAAGTCTCAAAGCTATATAGCCGAGCCTCGGGATATAGCCCAAAACATAAAAAATTGGGTGTCGGCTTTTTGTGATCGACAAAATATAGCCCCGAGGTAGCTTATCCCCCCTCCTTGTTCATATATGGTATCGGCCATGCTCTTTCAGAATCCGAATGCATTTTTGAAAGATTCGACTGTTAAGGGTGTTTTAACTAAAACAAAATATTGTAACGCAAAAATAAAATATTAGGAATTTTTGGCGAAAGTCGCCTCGTTTAATACACATTTAGCCTACCTAACTTTTAAAAAAGCTGCATCGAAAAATTTACCAGGGTTCCAGAGATAATGCCAAATAAGTGGTATAAACACTTAGCTGAGACACCCTATAGTGACACATTATCATACCGATCGTACTGATAGATATATCTTTATGGTGATGGAATTATGTAATTATAGTGATTTGGAATCATATTATAGCAAGCATGCGCCGATAAACGAGAGTGACATGAATATAATATTAAAACAATTAGCAAGTGGATTGCAATTATTATATTCGAATAAAATAATTCACCGTGATTTAAAACCTATGGTATTATCACGAGCAAAAAAACTTATTTTAAAATTGTCTATTTTAGAATATACTTTTACATAATAATCAAAATTTAGAAGATCCATTGATGAATGATCTCATATTAAAAATTGCAGATTTCGGGACATCTAGATTTATTTCTAATAACACACTTGCTAGTTGGTACTCTACAGTTGGTACTCCTATTTATATGGCACCAGAAATATATACTCAAAAAAAGTATGATTATAAAGCAGATGTTTGGTCAATGGGATTGATTGTGTATAGAGGACTATTTGGAAGGCTTCCAGAATTTTTAGTAAATTGTTTGGTTATTATAGGTTGTTTTTTCGGGAAATCACGAACTCAGAATTTTGAAGAAAAACTTTTTTAAAATTTTCGTTTCAATAATCAATTAATATTGAAAATCAGGCATTAAAAGTAAGCAAATTTTTCTGAAAAACACGTAACAGTCCAAATGCTACTCTTCTGCCAAATTAACAGATTTTTGAGAAATTTTTTTGCAAAAATGAAGAGGAAGTCTAGCTCTACAACACCAAGGTCTCCGATTTTGCAAATTTTGCTTTTTTCGTGAATAAAATGTTCTTCAAAACTTAGTACTACTATTTTTTCACGAAAAAAAGCAAAGTTTGCAAAATCGGAGACTTTGGTGTTGTAGAGCTAGACTTCCTCATCATTTTTGAGAAAAAATTTCTCAAAAATCTATTAACTTGGCGGAGGAGTATCATTTTGAAAAGTACGTGTTTTTGACAAATTTTTGAAAAATACGTACTTTTCAAAATGCTACTCCTCCGCCAAATTAACAGATTTTTGAGAAATTTTTACGCAAAAATGAAGAGGAAGTCTAGCTCTACAACACCAAGGTCTCCGATTTTGCAAATTTTGTTTTTTCGTGAAAAAAAGTGGTACTAAGTTTTTTTTTGAAGGACATTTTATTCAGGAAAAAAGCAAAATTTGCAAAATCGGAGACCTTGGTGTTGTAGAGCTAGACTTCCTCTTCATTTTTGCAAAAAAATTTCTCAAAAATCTGTTAATTTGGCAGAAGAGTAGCATTTGGACTGTTACGTGTGTTTCAGAAAAATTTGCTTACTTTTAATGCCTGATTTTCAATATTAATTGATTATTGAAACGAAAATTTAAAAAAAGTTTTTCTTCAAAATTCTGAGTTCGTGATTTCCCGAAAAAACAACCTATAAAACTTATTTAAAAATTTAGAATCACAATGAGTTTTCGGATTTATTGTACTTTTGGAATGATTTACATATCCGGAATGAAGAACCTATACTTGAGTTCCCATTTTGTGGAAGCTGGAATTTAATAAGGCTATTACGTAGATCATTAATACGTGATGTAGCTTCTAGGATGAATATGCTTAATTTTTTTAATTTCAATTTTATTTCACCAGGAAAGGTATTTTAAATGTTTATATTGGAAAATCATAAAGAGATGTTAAAGACATAATTACTGTCAGCATAATCTTACTATTAGTTTGGTTTCGAAACACGAAAAATGGTCTGGTTTTTTACCAGTATTTTTGTTTTTTTTCTACTTCTCCAACGACCTTTCTCCCTCCCGCCTCAAAACTTTTAATTTTCACCGTGTTATATGCAAAAATTTGGAAATAGGAGAACTTTAAGCTCGGGTTGGGATTCGAACCCTCTCCTATGAAGCTGCAAAGATAGCACTTTATCACTCCAGTCAACTTGACTCTCCCTTTCAAGCTGACTTCCCCTTTTGGTTGAATCGTCTTCGTTGAAAATTGGTACTCAAAACGAAATTACACCAAATTTGCATATAATCTTGATTTGAAATTTGCCAAGTATTGAAGCGAAAATGGGCTCATGGTTATCAGAGCATACTTGTAGGGAAACGAAAGACGAATCTGTCTGTTGCTTTCATTTTAATTCTAGCTTCTTCTATAAGTCACTATAGTGGCATAAATGGGGGTACTTTCACTTCGGAGCCTAGCTTCACAGGAACAAACTTTTACTGGGTATATGGGGGTATATTCGTGCACTACTAGCCATGGTCTACACGTATACACAACGACAGAACTTTTGGAACGAACGGTAGGAGCTTCTAATGAAAAATTTTTAGCTCGGTAACAATCAAAACATGCTTAATGTCAAGTGTTTGAATCATAAAGTCTTAATCAGTGATCCAAGCCTTTTATATGCAGCTCTAGAAAATAACATTGATCTTGTTCGAACTTTATTAGAGCAATGTGTAGATCCAAACATAAAAGACAAAAATGGCAATACTGCTCTGCATTTTGCTGCATTAAATAATGATGACAATTATTTGCTTGTCGAATTATTATTAGAATATGGTGCTGATATAGATAGTGAAGACATACATGGTTCCAATTGTCTTATGTATGCAGTTTTCACCAACAAAATTGAAATTGTTCGTTGTTTATCGCAAAATGGTGCAGATATAAATAGAAAAAATAAATCCAGCGGAAATGTTTTACACTGTGCTGCAGTAAATGAAAATGATAATAAATTTATTATGGAGTTATTATTAAAATATGGTGCTGATATAGATAGTCAAAACAAAGATGGCTCCACTTGTCTTATGCTTGCAGCTATCAAAAACAATATTGAAATTTTTCGTTGTTTATTGCAAAATGGTGCAGATATAAATAAGATAGATAGTAACGGCAAAAATGTTTTACATTGTGCTGCAAGAAATAAAAATGATAATAAATTTATTATCGAGTTATTATTAAAAAATGGTGCTGATATAGATAGTCAAGACAAAGATGGTGTCACTGGTCTTATGTTTGCAGTTGAAAACAACAATATTGAAATTGTTCATTGTTTATTGAAAAATGATGCAGATATAAATAAGAAGGATAGTAATGGCAAAAATGTTTTACATTATGCTGCAGTAAATGAAAACGATAATAAATTAATTATCGAGTTATTATTAAAATATTGTGCCGATATAGATAGTCAAAATGAAGATGGTTTCACTTGTCTTATGTTTGCAGCTTTCAAAACCAATATTGAAATTGTTCGCTGTTTATTGCAAAATGGTGCAGATATAAATAGAAAAAATAAATCCAGCGGAAATGTCTTACATTGTGCTGCAAGAAATGAAAATGATAATAAATTTATTATCGAGTTATTATTAGAATATGGTGCTGATATAGATAGTCAAAACGAAGAAGGTAAAACTTGTCTTATGTCCGCAGCTATTAAAAACAATATTGAAATTGTTCATTGTTTATTACAAAATGGTGCAGATATAAATAAGCAGGATAATGACGGCAAAAATGTTTTACATTATGCTGCAGGAAATGAAGATGATAATAAATTAATTATCGATTTATTATTAAAATATGGTGCTGATATAGATAGTGAAGACAAAGATGGTGGCACTTGTCTTATGTCCGCAGCTGAAAGCAACAGTATTGAAATTGTTCGTTGGTTATTGCAAAATGGTACAGATATAAATAGAAAAAATAAAATCGGTGCCAATGTTTTACATTATGCTGCGGTAAATGAAAATGATAATAATAAATTGATTATCGAGTTATTATTAAAAAATGGTGCTGATATAGATAGTCAAGACAAAAATGGTTTCACTTGTCTTATATTTGCAGCTAGAAACAATAATATTGAAATTGTTCGTTGTTTATTGCAAAATGGTGCTGATATAAATAAGCAAAACACATTTGGCCAAACTGCACTACAAACAGTTAATATAAATGATAATAAAGAAACTTTTGAATTATTGCTGAATTATGAAAGAGAAAATTTGAAAGCATAATAACAAAGTGTATTCAAATTAACCAAAGATATATTTTAAACCTTGCATAAGTTTTTATTAAGCTCCTTTTCTTTTATAAGTATTTATTAATCTAAATAAATTTATTCCTATAGTATTCCTATACCAATACAACAACACCTCATTTTAGCTATTAAACCAGCGTAGCAAGCTACGCTGCATATTACTAAGCCGGCATTGAGCTCGCTCACGCTCGCCATTTACAGCTATGACGAATATGGACTGCTCGGTGTTTGTGTAGGGCGACGAACACACAACAACACTTGAAATAGCAACACTTGTGACAGCACCTCCATCCTTATATGATCGAAAAAATATAACATTAAACTAAAAAACTTTCTTAATGCTCAATGATGGGGTGAATGATGACCGCGGTTTATGTTACAAAGGCTCACCCATAACCGTTTGAGCATGGTCATCAATCGGGTTCAAGCTAGCCCCCATGACCGAGTGGCTAAAGTTATAGAGCCTCTCTATACTTTTTGTCGCACAATTTAATCGATGATTCTTTCTACACTTCCTCGAAATGGAAGTGTAGAAGTAAATTTGCACACGTCGCGCGACAAAATTTGTTCTTGTCGCGCTGCTCGCGACAAAAGTATAGATAGGCTCATAGATTTTGGAGTCGAATTTTGGCAGAAAAATTGAACGTTAACCAAAAAAACAAATTTTGATCAAAAGTTGAATTTTTGCCAAAAAATCAATTGTTATGGTATTCGTTTACTCGCCTCGATGAGCTGAATCGATTGTGTAAGTCGTTTAACCACGTGTTAGGGGTAGTGAAAGAAGACAAATGAGTGGTCGATCATGGGTCCACCCCCTAAAGATAATTTTTTACAGGGAGTACCCTTCTATTCCCTATGGGCCCAATAGGGGAGAAAGACCAAGTAGCATTTTCGACTTTTTCAACGGAAAAACGCGCTGATTTTGGCTACGCTGGGGGGGGGTCTTCAAGCAGAAATCCGAGCAGCTCATCATGAAGGATCAAGTATTCGAAAAAACCGCAGCCTACGCCGCCACCATTGAGTTCTCGAAGAGAGTCTTGGGGGTCATCCAGATATTACGTAATCAAGTAGGGAGGGGTAGCCAAATGATTACGGGGAGGGGGAGGTCAGGTCAATGATTACGTAATCACAATATATAAAATTTTTTGTTTCAATTTTTTTGGATTTTTTTTCGAAAACCGTTAGCAATTTTTTCAATTTAAAACCAAATAACATTTGTCATATATATCATATTCTTGTTATAAAAATTGGTTATAAGGCTTTGATTTTTATTCAAAAAATTTTGCCATTGATTAAGTAATCATGGAGGGAGAGGGGGGGGGGTCAAAAAACCGAAAATTTTGATTACATAATATCTGGATGACCCCTTACCAAATATGCACCTACTCCAGATATGCGTATGCAATAAATTTCATGAAAATAGAAAAACTTTAATTTCGGGCTCAGATTCCAACCCGCGATCTATAAGTGCAATCCTGGCAGACNCCTTACCAAATATGCACCTACTCCAGATATGCGTATGCAATAAATTTCATGAAAATAGAAAAACTTTAATTTCGGGCTCAGATTCCAACCCGCGATCTATAAGTGCAATCCTGGCAGACTAACCACTCGGCCATGTGATTTCTTGACTCATTTTTAAAATTTATAGTTTCCGTCAATTTTTGTCAAAAAAACTGCCGTGCTGTTGAGCTCACAAGCATTCAAACAGAGTGTTCCTAAAAACAAGATCTCAAAAATCCTGTTTTTGGAACAATTTGTCCATGAAAGAGTAATTGAAAAACTATTTTTGGATGTCGAGTTTTTCATTGCCATGGAATTTAGCTTTTTTCCAATTTTTATTAGAAGTCTCTGATTTATGAATAAGCATATTTAATTTCGCTCAAGATTTCTTGCAACTTTGCTGAATGAGACCACTGACGATAAAGCAGGTTGAATGTGCTGGACTAAAATAAAAAAAAGTAGTGTTAAAGGGATAGGAAGATCAAATTTTATACAAAATTTACCTTGTAAGTTATTACCCATCGGTTCGACAGCACTATTATTTTGGCTGATCGACAATGTTTTGGAAATAATCCCCAGCATTCGCCCGAAAAAGATTCTATAGGGTTTAATAAAATAAATTATAGCCACGATATCGGCTAGGCCATGGAGGCACATCCAGCATAATCCAAACAAACAAGTATAGGAAGAGTATTTGTATCGACTTGATGCCATAAATAACCCAATTACACCTGGGATGATTAGGAAAATGATTATGTTGACAGACTAAAAAAGTAATTTAAAGGAGTCATGCATGTAGTCGAGAATGGAAAAAAGCCCCCAAAATCGAATCGATTTTTATGGTATTCGTTCGACTCGTCCCAGCGAGCTAAGTCGATTGGTGTAGTCGTTTTAAAAAAATTTTCGGAAATTTTCTTTCGTTTTCGACAGCCGTGTTCATCCTGCTATTAAAATGTCTTTTTGTGGCTAATATTGAGAATTTATAAAAATTTGTTTACTTGAGAAACCAACGCAGCAAACAACATTAACTGTAGCTTCTGTGTACTTGATGAAATGGTTTTCTTCCATGCTTGAAGCCTTTTATAGAAATATGCACAGGAAATTATAAGAATAACTGCTTCGCCGACCAAAACACCGGCCATTACTCTCAAGATTACGGTGATCGCAACATAATATGGCGAGCCAAAAATAGTCGGATATGATGCAAATTGAATTAGAACCGGAGCTTCTGCTTCTATGGCTTCAATCCATTCTTCCATAGATATTGTTCGTAAAAATGCTATTGGTGTTACAAAAAGGATATAACATACCAAATAACCGAAAATCATGGTAGGAAAAATTCGACTTGGCGTCTAAAATTACAATGTTTTTGTTGTTTTTCGTAAATTTTTTAAAGCTTACTTCGAAAAACTCAACGGCTCCAAATGGCGAAATATGAGCTAATCGATATAGAAAAGAGACCGCTTGATTCCAAGCTATATGTAGGTAAAAAGCCAACGTCATCGCCATTAATATATAACCGCCTCGTTGAGTGATAAAATATTTAAATACCCCATTCAAATAGCCCATGTAAAATGGGAACAATGCAACTGGTTGCATCATGCTTAAGATCAAATCATAAGCATAGTCCCATATGACACCGTTAAGCAAGAACCTAAATATGATGCTAATGTCCATTCCTGAATCCGTTCAGAATCGAAATCCAGATTCAGAATCCAGAATCCGAATACTGATTCAGAATCTAAATCCAGAATTTGAACAATAAATTCATACCATTTATACGGACCCAACTTTGCAGATTGAGTTATTATAACATAAAACATAAATGGTAAACAAATGGTGTTTAATAAAAGTGTGAAGTCCAAAAAATAGCCATAGATATCCGTTACGGTTTGATCATGAAATACATCTAGAGAATAATTTACAACGATATATACGACCATGTCGATTTCTGACTAATTAATTAGAAACTGCTTTTTCTGATTAAGCTGTGTGCCCACATAAAATTTTTATCGACGATTAATTGAACCAGGTGTTTGTGGCCTTGTAAGTGGAATTCCACATGACATGTCTAAAAGTATACAATATGGAAATGCCCTTACAAGATTAAAAACGCAATCAATTATTTCTTTAAGTTTCAAGTAAATATTAGCGACCGCATTGAACGTAAATTTTTTCTCGATTTTTTCTGAAAATGATCCCCTAGGGTGTAATTTTACACGAGGAATCTGATTTTGCATTCCCGAACATCGAAAACACTTCCTTGAACCATAAAAGTGCATCCCTGCGTGTTCGTAATTTGGCGCCAAATACGACCGCGCAGGGACTTTTGACGCAACCAAAAATTGACGTAATTAATTTTTACGTAAATAATTCGTCGCGACGTGTATCGAGACAAAACTATAAACGACATTGGAAAAATTGTTCGCATTTTTCTCTGCGACGAAAGTATAAATCCTGCCTTAGAACCTCTGATCTATGAATAAGCACATTTAATTTCGCTCAAGATTTCTTGCAATTTTGCTGAATGAGTTCGCTGATGTTAAAGCTGGTGGTTGAACTAAAATATTAACAGTTACAGGGCGAGTTGTGATAGACGTTATTTACCTTGAAAATTATTAGCTAACGGTTCGACAGCCCTATTATTACGGCTGATCGACAATGTTTTGGAAATAGTTCCCATCATTCGCCCGAAAAATATTCTATAGGGTTTAATAAAATAAATTATAGCCATGATATCGGCTAAGCCATGGAGGCATATCATGCATATTCCAAACAAACAAGCATATGAAGAGTATTTGTATCGGCTTGATGTCATAAACAACCCAATTACAATTGGGATGACTAGGAAAATGATTATGTTAACAGACTGAAAAAGTAATTTAAAGGGGTCATGCCGGAGGTTGAAAATGAGAAAAAAGTTCCACACAAAAAGTATGTTAAAACGACTTACACCAATCGACTCAGCTCACCTTAGTCGAGTAGAACGAATATCAATATTGAAATTGTTCGTTGTTTATTACAAAATGGTGCTGATATAAATAAGCAAAACACATTTGGCCAAACTGAACTACAAACAGTTAATATAAATGATAATAAAGAAACTTTTGAATTATTGCTGAATTATGAAAGAGAAAATTTGAAAGCATAATAACAAAGTGTATTCAAATTAACCAAAGATATATTTTAAACCTTGCATAAGTTTTTATTAAGCTCCTTTTCTTTTATAAGTATTTATTAATCTCAATAAATTTATTCCTATAGTATTCCTATACCAATACAACAACACCTCATTTTAGCTATTAAACCAGCGTAGCAAGCTACGCTGCATATTACTAAGCCGGCATTGAGCTCGCTCACGCTCGCCATTTACAGCTATGACGAATATGGACTGCTCGGTATTTGTGTAGGGCGACGAACACACAACAACACTTGAAATAGCAACACTTGTGACAGCACCTCCATCCTGGGGGTCTCCAACCCAGCCTCCATGGCCGAGTGGCTAAAGTAACAGATTTGAGTTTATAGTCTCTGGTTCGAATCTGCTTCGAATTTAAAGTAACATTGACAAAAATCGAATTTTTTCCAAAAAAGCGATTTTGCACCAACAAAGAATTTTGGCCATAAACTGATCGAATTTTTGCCAAAAAATCGATTGTTATGGTATTTGTTTACTCGCCTCGGCGAGCTGAGTCGACTGTGTAAGTCGTTTTTAAACAAATTTTCTTTGCGGAACTTTTTTTCCATTTTCGACAGCCTGGTTCACCGTACTTGAGAAACCAACGCAGCAAACAACATCAACTGTTGTTTATATGAACTTGTTGAAATGGTTTTCTTCCATGCTTGAAGCCTTTTATAGAAATATGCACAGGAAATTATAAGAATAACTGCTAAGCCGACCGCAAAACCGGCCATTACTCGCATGATTATGGTGATCGCAACATAATATGGCGAGCCGAAAATAGCCGGATAAGGTGCAAATTGAATTAGAACCGGAGCTTCTGCTTCTATGGCTTCAATCCATTCTTCCATAGACATTGTTCGTAAAAACGCTAATGGCGCTACAAAAAGGATATAAAACAACAAATGGCCGAAAATCATGGTAGGAAAAATTCGGCGTGGCGTCTAAAATTACAATATTTTTGTTGTTTTTCGTAAATTTTTAAAAGCTCACTTCAAAAAACTCAACGGCACCAAATGGCGAAATATGAGCTAATCGATATAGAAAAGAGAACGCTTGATTCCAACCTATATGTAGGTAAAAAACGGACCCTATAGCTGTTAATATATAACATCCTTGTTGAGTGATAAAATATTTAACTACCCCATTCAAATAACCCATGTAAAATGGGAACAATGCAACTGACTGCATCATGCTTATGATCAAATTCAGAGCATAGTCCCATACGATACCGTTAAGCAAGAACCTAAACAAGATAATAAAAAATCCGTCCTGGATCCGTCTGACGTTGGAACAAGAAAAATAGAACAAGATGTTTTTTATTTGAGGCACGAAAATGAGCAAACTCCATTTCTCCCTCGAAAGATGAATCAGCAGATCATTTGAGGATTTTCCTAGAGTTTGGAACAATTTCATACCATTTATACGGACCCATTTTTGCGGATTGAGTTATTATAACATAAAACATAAATGGCAAACAAATGGTGTTTAATAAAAGTGTGAAGTCTAAAAAATAGCCATAGATATTCGTTACGGTTTGATCGTGAAACACATCAAGAGAATAATTTACAACGATATATACGACCATGTCGATTTCTGACGAAGGAACTCTAGTTAAAAATTACTTTTTTCTAACTAAGCTACTGACCTACTGCCCTTTTTATCTAACGTAATATCACAAGAATTAAAATAAACGAGTGTAAAATAAGCTACGAGATAATTTTTTCTTTCGCATGCATGATTCTGTAAAACTTTAACGAGCTTAAATAATAAGAAATTAGCTTTGGATGACCACTTCCTCTATAATATATTTCAAATACTTTTAGATAATGTAATTTTCAATCCTTATATATAAAGCGCTTGTGTTCGTTCGAATGTACAGGTAATCTTTTTATGGTGATCTACAAAAAGTGCAGGACTTATACCACATGTTGTGGTGAAAGAAGAAAAATGAGTGGTCGATCATGGTTCCATCCCTTAGAGATAATTTTTTACAGAGGGTACCCTCCTATTCCCTATGAGCCCAATAGGGGAAAAAACAAAGTAGCGTTTTTCAACTTTTTCAACGGAAAAACGCGATGATTCCGACTATGCGGGAACGGGTTTCGACCATGGGGAAAACTCCAGCAGAACCCTAACATGCGTCCCGACATCATCGCCAGAGTCTTCAAGCAGAAGCCCGAGCAGCTCTGACTGTAATAACATTGATGACAGCAGCTATACGGCCAACATCGCAAATAGCCATCTTGATTGCACTGAATTATGATAGTTGGTGGGGATTGAACCAGTGCCATATATATCAAAACAATTATATATGAAAAAATAATATTAGGAAAATAATCTATGACCAAAAATATGCATATGCAAAAAATTTCATGAAAATAGAAAAACTTTAATTTCGGGCTCGGATTTCAACCCGCGATCTATAAGTGAAATCTTGGCACACCAACCACTCGGCAATGTGATACCCTAGCATGTTGATACAATATATACCTCTTTTTACTCGTCTCGTTAAGATGAATCGAATGGGGTAACTCGTTTTTAAAATTTCGAGTTTCGCCAATTTTTGTCAAAAAAAACCGCTGTGCTGCGAAGCTCCAAAGCGTTCAAACGAGTGTTCCTAAAAACAAGGTCGCAAAAATCGTGTTTTTGGAACAACCTGTGCATAAAAGAGTAATTGAAAAGCATAACCATTCTTTATTTACATTTAATAAAAAACAAATAAAATGCTAAGAAAATATAGCTCTACGAAATTTTTGAATGTCGAGTTTTTCATTGCCATGGAATTTAGCTTTCTTCCAGTTTTATTAGAAACATCGAAGTTTTTATTAGAAACATCGGATGAATAATCACATTTAATTTCGCTCAAGATTTCTTGCAACTTTGCTGAATGAGACCACTGACGATAAAGCTGGTGCTTGATTCTGCTGGACTAAAATAAAAAAAGTAGTATTAAAGGGATAGGAAGATCAAATTTTACACAAAATTTACCTTGTAAGTTATTACCCATCGGTTCGACAGCACTATTATTTTGGCTGATCGACAATGTTTTGGAAATAATCCCCAACATTCGCCCGAAAAATATCCTATAGGGTTTAATAAAATAAATTATAGCCATGATATCGGCTAATCCATGGAGGCACATCTAGCATAATCCAAACAAACAAGTATAAGAAGAGTACTTATATCGGCTTGATGCCATAAATAACCCAACTACAACTGGAATGGCAAGGAAAATGATTATGTTGACAGACAGAAAAAGTAATTTAAAAGTCATGCATTTTTGGTTTAAAAAAATCGAATTTTGGTCATACATTTGAATTCTGGATAAAAAATCTAAATGAGTAAAGTAACTTTAGTTCGGGGTCCAGGTGCAAAAGTACATTCCTATGGAGATAGACGCGGTCGAAGTTGGGTCTATTTTGGCTATTAGCGCTCAAAATTCAAAGTAACAAACCTCCGAAGAGTAATTGAAAAGCATAACAATTCATTATTTACATTTAAAAAACAAATAAAATGCTAAGAAAATATAGCTCTACGAAATAGGACTATTTTTGGGTGTCGAGTTTTTCATTGCCATGGAATTTAGCTTTTCTCCATATTTTATTAGAAACCTCTGGTTTATGAATAAGTACATTTAATTTCGCTCAAGATTTCTTGCAACTTTGCTGAATGAGATCGCTGCCGTTAAAGTCACTAGCCTATTCTGCTGAACTAAAATGTTAACAGTTACAGGGCGAGTTGTGATAGACGTTATTTACCTTGCAAATTATTAGCTAACGGTTCGACAGCGTTATTATTATGGCTGATCGACAATGTTTTGGAAATAGTTCCCAGCATTCGCCCGAAAAATATTCTATAGGGTTTAATAAAATAAATTATAGCCATGATATCGGCTAGTCCATGGAGGCACATCCAGCACATTCCAAACAAACAAACATAGGAAGAGTATTTGTATCGGCTTGATGCCATAATTAACCCAACTACTACTGGGATGATTAGAAAAATGATTATGTTGACAGACTGAAAAAGTAATTTAAAGGGGTCATGCAAAATCGTTTTAAACAACTTTTCGAAAATTTTTCCGTTTTCGACAGCCGTGTTCATCCTGTGTTATTAAAATGTCATTTTTTCGCTGATACTGAGAATTCATCAAAATTTGATTACTTGAGAAACCAACGCAGCAAACAACATCAACTGTTGTTTATATGAACTTGATGAAATGGTTTTCTTCCATGCTTGAAGCCTTTTATAGAAATATGCACAGGAAATTATAAGAATAACTGCTTCGCCTACCAAGAAACCGACCATTACTCTAAAGATCACGGTGATCGCAACATAATATGGCGAGCCAAAAATAGCCGGATAAGATACAAATTGAATTAGAACCGGAGCTTCTGCTTCTATGGCTGTAATCCATTCTTCCATAGACATTGTTCGTAAAAACGCTATTGGCGTTACAAAAAGGATATAAAACAGCAAATGGCCGAAAATCATGGTAGGAAAAATTCGACGTGGCGTCTAAAATTACAATGTTTTTGTTGTTTTTCGTAAATTTTTTAAAACTCACTTCGAAAAACTCAACGGCTCCAACTGAAGAAATATGAGCTAATCGATATAGAAACAGAAAAGTTTGATTCCAACTGATATGTAGGTAAAAAACCAACATTATAGCTATTAATATATAACATCCTTGTTGAGTGATAAAATATTTAACTACCCCGTTCATATAGCCCATGTAAAATGGGTACAAAAGAACTGGCTGCGTCATGCTTATGATCAAATCCAGAGCATAGTCCCATATAATACCGTTAAGCAAGAACCTAAATATGATGCTAAAAATTCATTCTTGAATCCGTCATCCACTTAGACTTGGCTACTCTCAAAAAACCGAAAAAATCGATTTTTTAGGATTAGCCAAAACTGTGAGGACAATTTCCGAAAAAACTAAAGTCTTTTGTCCTTTGTGATGTACCTGGCCCATAGCCAAATTTTCTGAGTATTCTTTTGCTCTCAAAAAATTAGATTTTTCGGAAAATCGACTTTGTCAGTTTTAGTGCTTTTTGGCCCTACAGCTAAGGGGTGAGATCAAAAATTTTTTCGACAAAAAATTTTTTTCAAACTCATATATGAGCTATTCGAAGACGTATGTTTATAATAAAAAATATTTTATTTTAGAAATGCTGGCCATTCCACTGGTCCAGGACCATCTATCCGTTTTTGTGTGTTTCAATAAAAATTTTGAACAAATTCATACCATTTATACGCGCCCATCTTTGCAGATTGAGTTATTATAACATAAGACATGAATGGTAAACAAAGCGTGTTTAATAAAAGCATGAAGTCTAGAAAATATCCATAGATATTCGTTACGGTTTGATCGTGAAACACATCAAGAGAATAATTTACAACGATATTTACGACCATGACGATTTCTGACAAATCTATTCGAAATTGCTTTTCTGTTAAGCTACTTTATAAAATTTTTGTCGATGATTAATTGAACCAGGTGTTTCCTTGTAAGTGGAATATCACATTGTGTAGTTATCCCAAGAAAGTTATTTTAAGTTTTATTTGTGTCAAACGGCATGCGCATTACCTAGAAATTATTAGTTTAAAATTTGTACACATGTGGTCCAAGGACACGTCTAAAAAAGAAAAAGCAACCATATGAAAAAATGATATATTCGGAAAGATCATGAAAAATGGAGCATTTTTTGTTTTTACGGCATATTCTGAATCGTTGTAGTTTTCGAGATAATTGCACTTGAAATTTGAATTTGTGTACAAGCTCTTCATTGTAATACACAAACTTTTTTGAATTTTTTGCGGAAAAATCGATTTTTGCATCGATTTTATAAATTTTCATAAATGAACATTGTAGCAATTTTTTATAGCTAAATGAGATGAACAAAATGACACCAAAATTATCCAATTTGAACATTGTTTTGGGTTATTGAAACGAAAATTCTGATTCATGTTTTCGTTTCAATAACCCAAAACATTGTTCAAATTGGATAATTTTGGTGTTATTTTGTTCGTCTCATTTAGCTATAAAAAATTGCTACAATGTTCATTTTATGAAAATTTAAAAGATTGATGCAAAAATCGATTTTTCCGCAAAAATTCGAAAAAGTTTGTGTATTACAACGAAGAGCTTGTATACAAATTCAAAATTTCAAACGCAATTATCTCAAAAATTACAACGATTCAGAACATGCAGTAAAAAAAACAAAACATGCTCCATTTTTCATGATCTTTCCGAATATATCATTTTTTCATATGATTGTAACTTATTGGACTGGTCCTTTAAGATCAATCCTCTCTTATCCATTTATGATTAAAATTTTAAATGTTATTTTTACACTAATAAGACTGATTTCACGTGCCTGCTTGGCACGTGAAAACACCAGAGCAAAAAATTTTTAAAAAATGCGATCTAGTTGAATGTCTTGTTCGCTTATCACTAATTTTATGGTTAGATTCGCTGGAAACAAAAAAATTTTTCATTTGACACGACGTAAACAGAATATTTAGTTTTGAGTGTTTTTGTTATCGAATTTTATTTTTAACTTTTTCAAATTTTCCATTTATTTTAAAAGGGGTGCAAATTAGGGCCCTTTCTCAAACAAAATATTTGAAAAATGACCTTCTAGGGGTAAAAATAGAGCGAAAAATCGATTGCGCTCATCCCCGTTGCGTGAAAATGCTTCCTTCACTTTGTGTTCGCGAAATAGCACTAAATGGATAAGAGAGACTATTTCACGTTAAAAATAGTGCTATTTTCACGAAAACAAGGTGAAGGAAGAATTTTCACGCGACGAAGATGTGCGCAACCGATTTTTCACCCTATTTTTACCCCTAGAAGGTCATTTTCAAAAAAAATTTTGGATAAAGTGCCCTAATTTGCACCCCCCCCCCCTCTTTAAGCCATTTTAGACAAGATGGGAATATTATATAGCAAGGAAGAAAAAACAAGCGAAACAGAAGAAACTTATGATACGGCACCAGATAATTACAACATTGACAATACGTCTGAAGTTAAAGAAAGCGATTCTAATAGAGCTAAAACAAATACCGAAACTGAAGAAAAATATGAATCCCTCAAAGATGAAGTAGATAAACAAAATAATCAAGAAAATCCCACTAGCAACTTGAAGAAAAGTATAGAAAATGATGAAATTTCTAATTTAACAAGTAAAATAAAAAATGTGCAGATTCAAGAAGAAAGTCCAACGTTGGCTCCCAAAATTCCAGCTGAAGTCAATCAACATAAACCTATTCCAAAAAGAGGAAAACCAAGAATTTTAATGCAGATCAGTGCTACAAATAGGTCGACTGGTGTAACAAAGTCGATTTATGACTCCGAACAGTTACAAAAAAATGAGCGTATAGAATTACCTACTGACATTCATGTAGTAAGTATTTTGGTTTACGTTGAGTATGATAGAATTTCATGAGAGATGATTTTGGAATTTTTATAACCATAGCTGTATAAGGGGGGGGGGGGGTACTGGCCCTTAAATACGATGTGGTCGCTTAAAAATTTTCGGCAAAAAGACGAAGTGTGGAGGGGGATACAGTACCCCCATGTTTAAAAAAGAATGTTATTTTAGGGAAATCAACAAATGCATGGCAACAATAATGAATGTTCGGGCAGTACTTGTTTTGAAAATCGATCGTCACAAGTTTCAATGCAACAGTTAGTAAGTCAAATTTATTATTACTGATAAAATATCTTTTTTTAGCATCCAAATAAAATTATCTTTCATAGCAAAAGTGATAGAAATAATGAACAATCTCCAGAAGAATCAAAAAAGCCTGTAATTTTTAAAATTAGAACAGTCCTTTAGAGAAACTGTGAACGCCGATCATTTGTTTCATACGTTTTGGAGCATAAGCGAATGATTTTTCGCAGAAATTTTTTCTATAAATCTTCAGGGTGTTCCAATAAAAAGTTAATGGAACGTTTTTTAGATCTGCAATCGTAATAGAAACGAATGTTCTTGCTTA